>WBNM01010501.1:0-30470 GCA_013399055.1 Ramphastos sulfuratus | reverse complement strand
TTTGCTAGCACACCCAGAACCAAGCAATAATCTTGCCTTACCCTTCAGGCTTGATCTTTTTGAGGTGCTAGGTATGAATGACTGTTGCAAATAGTCTTAGAACTTGAAATACATAACCCTTAACATCTACTGACGGAACCTCAAGGCTGCGTTGACAGTGATGAACCCACTGCACTTCATTCTCTCTGTCTATAAGAAATACATGCCATTAGTCCTGTCAAAACCAGGTATTTTCACACTCATGACCAGAGATGAACCTGACCAATAGCTATGCTAGTTGGTATTACAATACTCCCACTGTGAGGCCATGAATCAGTCCCTACTGTGTGGACCGAAGTACAAACACTGTAGGAGAACAACCTGGCCAAGAGGAGCTTGTCATTAAGTTATATGAGGAAAAGCTGGGAAAAGGGAACAGAGAGTTATGGTTTGAAAATGTTTTAATTTCATACTGAAGGCTTTTCCAAAATGTGAAAATCTGGTTTCAATACACAGCTGTATGTGAATACTGAAATGTCTATTCTTCATAACAACTATTCTGAGAGATGCAGCAGACATTTACTACATGATCCACACATGGCTTGTTGAGGCTGCAGAACACAACCCTGATGCTGACAGTTTTCACAATGACCAGTGCTCTTCTTAAAACCTCTCTCCCTGCAACCATTGGAGCATGCGAACATCTCAGATTTAATTTTCTAAAACTAAATGCCTTCAAACATCATACAAAGAAGTAATTTCAAACATTTATGGAGAAAGGCAAATACAAACTAAGTGAAAAACAGAATTAAAAAAACCCCACAAAACAACAAAAAATAAAACAATATATGCTACTTAAAAACAACAGGAAAAAAAAAACCAAAATTTTAAAAGCTTATTTAAAAAATTCCAGGTTCAGAAAAGCTTATCCAAAACTTTCTAGGTTCAGGTGATTTCTGAGTGCCCAGGCTTGACAACATTTTGTCCAATGTTTTTTTGGATTTTGTCCAGTTCAAGGTTTCTCACTTTGCATGGTGCTGAGGAGTGAGGAGAAATATTGCAATCGATAACAAATAACATCTTTCTGCTGTACTCCTTGCATCTTCGGTTTCCAAAACCACCAATTCTCTTTCAGACTCTCAAATCATATGCAAAGATGGGAATCCTATCATCATAATTTACTAACATTTTCCAGTCCTGACTATAAATACCCTGCTTCCAGTGGCTTATTCCTTGCTAAGTCTCAGCACTCTGGGTTTATTGTTTTTATTTTGAAGATCTGGTGAATTCAATAATTTTCAGCTTATGACAAATAAGACATTCCCAAGAATGAAACCAGCAAGCAAGAAGACATTTATCAAGAGCTATGCTTTGAACATAAAAATTTCTATATAGTGCTTGTGAAAAAATATGTTCTATCTGCTGTAAGGGTAAAAAACAACAATACTTTGATAAACCTGAAAGTGAGAAACATTGTATGTCCTTACTTCTACAGTAAATACAGGATACTTACATACGCCTTATTTCAGATGAGGAAGTTACCGTGCTGAGTTGAGAAACAAGCAGTTAAATGGCAGTTACTGGTTTGCCTTTTTCTAGAGATGAACAGAAGGAACAGTTAGATTCTTCCTTCTCAAATTGTGCAAATTTCCTAAATATCCATTTCTGCCCCCCTCCTCCTGTGCTGTCTGCCTATGAGAAATCCACAGCCTGAAATTTCATAACATGAACTAATGCAACACACAGCAAATAGATTAGTTTACAACTCCACGCTATTATTTTTCACTTTTATGATCTGACCTGCTGTGCATTAACAGGTGAATTTTGCCTTTGTGCAGAATAGATTCTTGTTGAGGTAAGTATGATGACACCAATGTCCTCCATGCTTACTGCAGTGTGCAAGGTGAAATGATGAATATTTGTGCAAATGTTTGTAGGGTGGAAGCTGGAGGATGAAAAGTCTGGTCACAGATAGGTTTCCTTATACAGAACATTTTTAAGTACCTTTCTGAAGAAATCAGTATTTTGAAAACATGATCATTACATCCTAAAAAAACCCCCAAAACCCAAACCAAACACACAAAAAAGAAGCTCCATTAAGCAGCTTCAAAAGTCATACTTAAAAAAAAAAAAAAAAAGTCAAGTCCTTTGTCCTTACTCTTTGTTGCACAGAGCTACTCAATGGACAAATCATTTTTTTCTATTTTAAGGTTGTGTACATTTCTCATATGTTCTCTCAGGCCTATTTAAAGATGTCTGTTTCATCACTGTTACTTTCATATACCTTATTGAACACAATTAATAGATACATTAATTGAAACAGTTTGTCTGGGGTGAATGAAGGAAAGACATCCAAAGAAAAGTGCAGACAGAATGGATGTTCCTGTAGCTGTCCCTATTTTTGCTGCATTTACTATTATTACTTCATTTTATTTCAAAATGCATGACAAGAACAAACCTTTCCCATTACAAAGATGTATACGGGTACAAGCAATTTCAATTCACCTGGCAGACTACTATTATTAGCTCTATTTTTAGCCTGAAGCAGTAAGTAATCACATTAATGGAGGGGCTTTTATTTTCAAAGAGATGGCTTTGCAACAGGGAACTTCCCTCTGAACAGCAAGTGAGAGCTGGCCTCTTCCAGACCTCCGGTGTCCTCTTGGTAGAGGTGCTCTCAGCACCACTTTTCGAGATCGCTACATTATTTGTCTCTTCTGTAAGCACTGTGCTAGTGACCCCTAGTGTGGCTTTACTCCTACATCACACTAGGACACTCTCGGTGCCATCTAAATCGAGCTAATTAAACTGTGGTACACACCTAAGACACAGCGGTATTATTTAAATGTATACAAAAGAGGGTGTAGTGCATCTTATAGAATGATAGAATCATAGAATGGTAAGGTTGGAAGGGACCTCAAGGATCATCTAGTTCCAACCCCCTGCCATAGGCAGGGATACCTCCCACTAGTACTCCCTCTCAAGGCCTCCCACTCAAGGCCTCGTCCGACCTGGCCTTGAACACCTCCAGAGAGGGAGCAGCCACAACCTCCCTGGGCAACCTGTTCCGGTGTCTCACCACCCTCACTGGAAAGAACTTCTTCCTAACATCCCGTCTAAATCCCCCCTCTGCCAGTTTAAACCCATTCCCCCTCGTCCTGTCATTACAAGACCTTGGAAATAGTCCCTCCCCAGCCTTCCTGTAGGCCCCCTTCAGATACTGGAAGGCTACTATAATCTTGATGATATTCACAAGCAAGTAACAGAGCGTGAAGCTACTAGAGCAAATCTTTGTGCCCACAAGCTCCTCTTAGGTAAGGGGCAGGTCACAGATGATTTGAAAGAAAAGGTTATAACACAGAGTCAATTAATCCTTACATTTTCACTGTGTCATAGTGTAACAATAGCATACTACAGACGACATTCTTTTGGAAATGCTTTAGGGAGTTTTAATAAAGCTTAGTGCGTAGTTCTGGTGGTGTATGATGCAACACCACCAAACAAAAAGTACCCTAAAAATGCTGGAACTGACAGTGAAAAGAGTTGACTTCCAATCCAGCAAATCACTCAGCACAACAGCCTTCCTGTTCCAAGTTTTGATATGCCATAATGTGTTAAAGCCTAAGCAGGGCACTGCTCAATACTAAATGAGGCCCCTGCTGAGTGTAATGCCAAGATAATTTTTCAGCAGTGAGTTTCCCCAGTTGCACTGTGATTAAAGTATTACAAATCCCTTTTCCAGATGGGAACGTGGATACACAGCAGCTTGAAGGGTATGCTTTCAATTGTACAATACATAGTATTGTTTCTTTTCCTATTTTTTGGTCTACATTATTCTTGTCTTATAGCTTTGGCAAAGAATAAGCCATGCAATCCTAAAAGAATCTTTCAGATGTTTGGGTGTTTACACACTATAAACTCAAAACAACAGCAAAACATAGTTTTTACTAGGGGAAGAAAGTTTAAAACTCTTTTGCTCTGCAGTTCGACTATTCCAGGGCTATGCAAGAGTAATTTATGCAGGTCCAACCCTGACATCCAGTGGCCAGTGTGGTTCAGGGCATGCTCCCAGCGTCAGCCATTTGAAACTTGATGTGATAGGGATTTAAACCCCAAATAGATTGTTTCAGCACTTAAATCAACACATTTCTGTGGTTTCCATAAGTAAGCATCTATTCTTTCAGACACTATTTTTTTTTTATTAACAGCTCTTCAGAGACCAAGACAAATATAAAATATCCTGATTGCATTTAATGTTATCATGGAATCACAGAAACATCGATGTTGGAAAAGACCCACAGGATCACCAAGTCCCAACTATAACCCTACTGAAGATTCACCTTAAACCATATCCCTAAGCACCACATCCAAACAACCCTTAACACATCCAGGGTGGGCGACTCAACCATCTCGCTGGGCAGCTCATTCCAGTGCCTGACCACTCTCTCCGTGAAAAACTTCTTCCTAATATCTAATCTAAACCTACCCAGTCTCAGCTTGAGGCCATTCCCCCTTGTTCTGTCTCCAATTACTTGTGAGAAGAGACCAGCACCAGCCTCTCCATGATGTCCTTTCAGGTAGTTGTGGACAGCAATGAGGTCTCCCCTCAGCCTCCTCTTCCTCAAACTAAACAGCTCCTCATAAAATTTATTCTCTAGGTCCTTGACCAGCTTTGTTGCCCTCCTCTGGACTCACTCCAGCACCTCCACATCTCTCTTGTATTGCGGTGCCCAAAACTGAACGCAATACTCGAGGTGTGGCCTCACCAAAGCCGAGTACAAGGGGACAATCACATCCCTACTCCTGCTGGCCACAGCATTTTTAATCCAAGCCAGGATGCCATTGGCCTTCTTGGCCGCCTGGGCACACTGCTGCCTCATATTCAGCTGCCTGTCTATTACAACCCCCAGATCCCTTTCTGCCAGGCAGCTCTCCAGCCACACTGCCCCAATCCTGTAACATTGCTTGGGGTTGTTGTGACCCAAGTGCAGGACCTGGCACTTGGCCTTGTTGAAACTCATCTCATTAATGTTGGCCCATTGATCTAGCCTATCCAAGTCCCTCTGAAGAGCCTCTCTACCCTCATTCAAATTATGCAGGACAAACCCCTTGAAATATCCTATCATGCTAAATTATTCAGGAAAATTAGCCACACAAACATTTTACTACGGAGTGATAATTTTCCCAATATAAGTCTGGATCTGCACTCATGCATACTTCCATACAACCTTAGAATCACAGAATCATAGAATGAGTCAGGGTTGGAAGGGACTACAAGGACCATCTAGTTCCAACCCCCCCTGCCATGGGCAGGGACACCTTACACTAGATCAGGCCGTCTAAAGCCCCATTCAGCCTGGCCTTAAACACCTCCAGGGATGGGGCTTCCACCACCTCCCTGGGCAACCCACTTCAGGTTCTCACCACCCTCATGCTGAAGAACTCTTCCTAACATCCAGTCTGAATCTACCCATTTCTAGCTTCATTCTTATTCCCCTTGGTCCTATTACTACCTGACATCCTAGAAAGTCCCTCCCCAGCTTTCTTGTAGGCCCCCTTAAGATACTGAAAGGCCACAATAAGGTCACCTTGGAGCCTTCTCCTCTCCAGACTGAACAGCCCCAAATCTCTCAGTCTCTCCTCGTAGAAGAGGTGCTCCAGCCCTCTGATCATCCTCGTGGCCCTTTTCTGGACATGCTCCAGCACATCATATCCCTCTTGTAACAGGGGCTCCAGAACTGGATGCAGTACTCCAGGTGGGGTCTTACCAGTGCAGAGCAGAGGGGGAGGATCACTTCCCCTCTGAAGAAATATGATGACCACACTTCTTTTGATGCCCAGGATCTGGTTGGCTTTCTGGGCTGCAAGTACACACTGCTGGCTCATATTGAGCTTCTTGTCCACCAGCACCCCCAAGTCCCTCTCCTTGGGGCTGCTCTCAAGCCAGTCACTACTCAGCCTATATTGGTGCTTGGGATTGCCTTGACCCAGATGCAGGACCTTGCACTTGGTCTTGTTGAACTTCATGAGTTTGGCTTGGGCCCATCTCTCCAGCCTGTCAAGGTCCCTCTGGATGGATCCCTTCCCTCCAGTGTGTCAGCTGCACCACACAGCTTGGTGTCATCAGCAAACTTGCTGACGGTGCACAAAATGCCACTGTCCATGTCACTGACAAAGATATTAAACAAAACTGGTCCCAGGACTGATCCCTGAGGGACTCCACTTGTCACTGGCCTCCACTGGGACATGGACTCATTGACAGCCACTCTTTGGGTGCAGCCATCAAGCTAGTTCTTTATCTATCTAGTGGCCCATCCATCAAACCCATGTTTCACCAGCTCGGAGATCAGGATGTTGTGTGAGACAGTGTCGAAGGCTTTGCTCAGGTCCAGGTAAATGACATCAGTTGCTTGCCTCTCATCTATTAATGTTGTGACCTGTTCATAGAAGGCCATCAGGTTTGTCAGGCAGGATTTGCCCTTGGTGAAGCCATGCTGATTGTACCCAATCACCTCTTCACTGTTCTCCTGTCTCAGTAGTGCCTCCAGGAGGATCTGCTCCACGATCTTACTGGGCACAGAGGTGCAACTGACTGGCCTGTAGTTCCCTGGCTCTTACTTCTTACCCTTTTCCAGTCAGTGGGGACTTCCCCAGACTGCCATGACTTTTGGAATATAATAGAGACGGGTTTAGCAATCTCATCTGCCAGCTTCCTTAGCACCCGTAGGTGTATCCTGTTGGGTTCCATCAGTTTGAACACTTTCAGGTTCTTCAGGTGATCATGAACCTGATCTTCACTTATGATGGACAATTCTTCCTTCCAGTCTCTGTCATTATTTTCCATGACTCCAGAAGTGTGGCTGGAGGCCTCTGCAGTGAAGACTGAGGTAAAGAAGTTATTGAGAACCTCAGCCTTCTCCATATCACTTATCACCATTTCACCTGTTTCCTTTCTGAGGGGGCCCACACCTTCGCTAGTCTTCTTTTTACCATTAATATACCTGTAGAAATTCTTGCTGTTCCCTTTGGCTTCCCTGGCTAGATTCAATTAAAACTGGGCCTTGGCTTTCCTAACCAGATCTCTTGCTGCTCGGGCAGCTTCCTTGTACGCCCCCTGTAGCAGTTGTCCTTTCTTCTACTCCTGGCAGTTTCCTCTTAAGTGATAGTGTGTCCAGGAGCTCCTCACTCAGCCAGGCAGGCCTCCTAGGCCTGTTTTTCTGTTTGTTGGTATACATTGCTCCTGGACACAGAGGAGGTGATCCTTGAACAGTGACCAGCTGTCCTGGGCCCCTCTTCCCTCTAGGATTTCGTTCCATGACACTTTGGCCAGCAGATTCCTGANAAATATATATATATATATAAAACTGAATGTAATTCTTCAAAGATAGCAAGTGAAAATTAAAAGTTAGGTAATGACTTGTAAAATTTGTTATGTGCCTGTTGGCTGGTAGCTTCACTACCTATTTTATTTCCTAGTATTGGTAAAGTTGTCTGGTACTTTCAGAGGAGTTTTTGGTCAAAGCCAATCTACAGTAAAGTTTTGTTATTTCTGTTTTAAAGCTCTGGGTGCCTGAATTCAGTGTTTTATTCTGGCCTGTTATTGAGCTTGGTGACAATTTCAGGTTTATACTTCCTTTACAGGGTGGTTTTCTTTTTAGCTAGAACTCTAACATGCAGAAACTCCTCCAGCTGCATGAGATGGATAAGCTTTTGGTTGATTATTTTAATCAAGGCAGCTGGCTTAAGAGTTTCCAAAATGATAACTTCAAGAGAGCTCTGAGATCAGCCCTACATGTCACTGTGTTGGCACTTACCATCCATAAAAAGTCCTTCATACTGTTATGCTTTTTATAAAGATACCTTTCAGAGAATAAATAAAAGCCTTCCCATGCTCAGAATATGCCTTTGTCTTTCTATATACCAGCATATCTAGAAACTCCTGAGGAGTCTGTATGTTTTTTCTCTTGGACTCTCTGGAAGCAGCCACAGAATACAACTGCTATATCCAGCTGCATAAACTGCTTCTTACTTGATAGCAATGACTTAACAGATCCTTGTAAAAAAAAATTGAGAAAAAAAATCAGAGTCTTAGTTTACTTCTTTGCACTAAAGGGTAAGGACATTTCAGGACATTGTTTTTACATTGCTTTCTGTGGCCTTTGTTTTCTAAGGTGCTGTCTTTTAAACACAGGGCTTAGAATCATCCAGGTTTTCACAGAAGGCTTCTGTGGTTTTCCTTTGACTATAGGGCATTTACAAGGACAGGAAGAAATAGTTGTGTCCTGTTGGCAAATTTCTGGTGAAGTGCCTTTTCTGTTTCAAAACAAGTAATTAAAAACACTGCTATCATATGAAAATGTGAGTCATTTAATGCATCCCAGGCACAAACACAGGCTGGATGCAGGGTGGATTGAGAGTAGGTCTGAAGAAAGAGACCTGGAGGTGTTGATTGATGAGATGCTCAACATGAGCTGGCAGTGTGCTCATGCAGGCCAGAAGACAAATTGTATCCTAGGCTGCATGAAGATGAGTGTGGCCAGTAGGTTTAGAGAGGTGCGAGACCCCACTTTGAATTACTATGTCCAGTTCTGATGTCCCCATCATAAGAAGGACACAGAGATGTTAGGAGAGCCACAAGGATAATACAAGGCCTGGAACACCTCTGCTGTGAGGATAGGCTGAGGGGGCTGGGGTTGAACCTAGAGAGGAGAAGACCCCAGGAGGACCTTACAGCTGCCTTCCAATACCTGAAGGTATCCTACAGAAAGGTTGGAAGGGAACTTTTCATAAGGGTGTCTAGCTGAGGGTCACCCTTAAGCTGAGGAAGAGGTTTAGACTGAATCTTAGGAAGAAGTTCTTCAGTGTGAGGGTGATGAGACTCTGGAATAGGTTGCCCAGGGTGGTTGTAGATGCCTTATCCCTGGGGGTGTTTAAGGCTAGGTTGGATGGGACTTTGAGCTAGTTGAGAGGAGTCCCTGCCCATGGTGGGGAGGTTGGAGTAGGTCCATTCCAACCTAAGCCATTCTATGATTCTATGGTTTTAACCTTAACATATGTAAGCACTTGAAGAGAGCTGGAGAAGAAAGACTATTTATTTGCTGAATCATAAAAGTTTATTTCAAGCTCCACTTTGACCAAAGAAGATAGACAATGCAGTTTGAGAAGACCTGCAAATGCCAGCCGTTCTGTAGTCTTTCTCTGATGCACAGAAAGTGAGGTGTTGCCGGGTAACCAAGGAAGAGCTAACGACAAGGGAGTGTTGAGTTACTCTTAGCACCTTCTAGCTACTTTTCTGGCACCCTTTTCTTTCTTCAGAGTTATACTTCCTGCGCAACTTGTTTAGGAAGCAAAACTGAGATGCAGGTTATACAAAGGCAGTGTAAGGAGCTGGGATAAGCTGTGCCCTGAAGCGTGAGCCTCAGGGTTATTGCTTTTGTGTTTCCTTAAGTCTCCTGGCAAACTGAAACTTTCTGTGTTGTTCCACTTGAGCCATTGTTATTGAGCCATTATTTTGTAGCCAGATCCGATAGCACATGCTCCATTGATTGTCAGGTGAATCAAGCAGTAGCTACAATTATCAAAGCTGTATCTTTGCTTTATAAACTTGAGGCTTGAGGCTTATTTAAGCATCAGGCTTAGCCTCATACTTGTTCTGAGAATATGAGATCCTGAACTTGTTGCTGAATCTCAAGTATGTGCTTTGAAAGAATGACACTTGACAGATGCTGGCCGGGAGTTGTGACTGCTCACTATTGCATTAGTCAACTAAAGCAATTAAACCAGTAGTAAATTACTTTATTACAGATCGTATTAATATGTAAGCATGCCAGCCCCAGCCCCACACCCTTATCGCCCCCGGGCAGGGACTGCTGCCAAAGCATGCCACCCCCGCACCCTGCCAGGCAGCAGCGCCCGGGGCTGACCGACACATCCAGCCCCTCCGCGCTCCAGCCCCCAGAGGGCGGACTGCAATTCCCGTCACGCCGTTCTTGGCGCGCGCGCGCGCGCTGTCCCGCCAACCCCCGCGCGGTCCGGCTGCGTTCTCATTGTGCACCGCGGCACGGAAGCGCGAGGGGATGGGGTGGGTGTTTGAGGTTACGTCAGTTCCGCTCGCCATTTCGCGCATTGTCTCGCCGTGGTGCCTGAGCTGTTGGCGCCTCCGGCATCATGACGGACCGCTACACTATCCACAGCCAGCTGGAGCACTTGCAGTCCAAGTACATAGGGACGGGCCACGCCGACACCACCAAGTGGGAGTGGTTGGTGAACCAGCACAGGGACTCGTACTGCTCCTACATGGGCCACTTCGACCTGCTCAACTACTTCGCCATCGCCGAAAACGAGAGCAAGGCGCGCGTCCGCTTCAACCTCATGGAGAAGATGCTGCAGCCCTGCGGGCCGCCCGCCGACAAACCCGACGAATCCTAGCCCGGCCCGCCCGGCTCCCGGCCCCGGGGCAATGTGCCGTAGGGACGGGTTGGCCGAAGCTTCGCGGAGGTCGCCTGCCTACCAGCCGAAGCCGAGCCTGGCGCCGCCGGACTGCGCCTACATTCGCAGGAAAGTCCAAGGAGCTGTCCCAGTGAGCACGGCGAACGTTGGTATCTGCGGCCGCCTGCCCTTGTGGTCCGTCTGCTTTCGTGTGGTGTTCCCTCGAAAGACTCTGACAAGAAGTCATGTAAAATGCCTTTCTGAACGGCTTCTACTCATTTAACTGTACAATCGTTCGTATTTTTTTAAATGAAAAATAATAAAACTTACTGGGCATTTATAACGTTTTGTTTGGTAATCTGCTAATAAGAGTTCTTTGTTCTAGGAGTACTGATTGCTCAGTATTCGAGCTATTCCATACAACCATCTGACGTGCAAGTCTTGGATACCTTACAGATAACATTTTCCCATCTGGGCTGCTGATTGGTACACAGCAAAACTGTTTTGAGGAGAGAGAGGAAGCTTGCTGACCCACAATGGTTTTGATTTATTGTTGCCATTTATTACGTGGGGGTGATTTGTAGTACAGCACAAGCCAGTTGCTTTAGTGCTTTAAAACTCCAAACCATTTTTTAACATCATCCAATGTCCTGTACTTTGAATCTTTCACACCTTGACTCTCATCCAACAGGTACTTTTTTTTCGCTAGCACTTTGTAGTCTAGCGATTTTTTTTTCTACATTTCATACAGTAATGTGGAGTAAGACATTGTTAGTATGAAATAGGAACACAAGTGTTATTCACTACTAGGTTTTGTCACCTCAAGACATTTTACTTCAATTTTAGGCTGAAACCTTTCCATGCTGATTTGTCACTTAAAATAGGCTTTTTCATTATTTGTCATTGTAAAAATAAACACTGACTTCGAATGAAAGGGGAGACATCAGACTAAACCTTAGAGATATGTTGCTGGGAGAAATTAATGTTTTCACTTCTGACATGGAGCATTGTAGATGTCCTTAAGGATTGTTTGGGTGTTAAGTCCTTTAACTGCATGGTGGAGGAGAGGATTGTAGGATTGGAGTTTTTTTTTTGTTTGGGGGTTGTTTTTGCCACAGAGAGGAAAGTTAAGTGTTTTCTGATCCTATTAAGACTATGCAAGCTTACCAGACCTTTTCTTAACTTGATGTTCTCAAAATTTCTGAGTGATTAATTTAGCACGTTCTTAATTGAAGCAAATACAATCTGGAACAAGGTTGCAGTGATGAAGGTAATTAATAGTAGAGCAGTATGGGAAAGCTGGTGATGCGGGAGGTTTCTTCATTATTGCCTCTTAAGAAAAATAAATTTTACAATAACTGAAAATAAACTTGGCTGCTATGAGGAATTCTGTAGTCTTCGTTAATGTGGAGTCTAGGAATTCTGGAGGACTTAATTTCATTGCTGTTGATCCACAGTCTTAGCCCTACAATACTGAACTACTTCACTTGGGTATGATCTCTGTAAACACTGTTAGAATGTGGGCCTTCCCTCTTTTTAAGTATCAAAAGAGAGTAAAACATTTCTCCTAAAATCAGCCTCTGGGTTACTTTAACTATTCTTTTCCTTTACAATTAGAGCTTCTGTACTGCACTTAGACTGTCTGTGAATTCTGTTTTAGGTGGTCTTAGAATCATGGAAACAACCAGGCTGGAAAAGACCTCCAAGATTATCCAGTCCAACCTATCACCCAGCCCTATCCAATTAACTGGACCATGGCACTAAGTGCCTCATCCAGTCTTTTCTTGAACACCTCCAGGGACGGTGACTCCACCACCTCCCTGGGCAGTCCATTCCAGTGGCAAATCACTCTCTCTGATGAACTTCCTCCTCCCCTGGCATGACTTGAGACTTTTGCTGGTTGCCTGGGATAAGAGACTAACCCTCACCTGGCTCCTTTCAGGTAGTTGCAGGCATCAATGAGGTCACCCCTGAGCCTTCTCCAGGCTAAACAACCCCAGCTCCCTCAGCCTCTCCCCATAAGGCTTGTGGTCCAGGCCCCTCAGCAGCTTCGTTGCCCTTCTCTGGATACGTTCCAGTACATTAACATCTCTCTTGAATTGCGGGGCCCAGAACTGGACACAGTACTCAAGGTGTGGCCTGAGCAGTGCTGAGTACAGGGGCGGAATAACCTCCGTTGTCCTACTGACCACACTGTCTGAGTCAGGCCAGGATGCCATTGGCTCTCCTGGCCACCTGGGCACACTGCTGCCTCATGCTCAGCTACTATCTACCAGCACCCCCAGGTCCCTTTCTGCCTGGCTGCTCTTCAGCCACTCTGTCCCCATTCTGTAGAACTGCTTGGAGTTGTGGCCAAAGTGTAGAATCCTGCACTTAACCTTGTTAAATCTCATCCCATTGCCCTCTGCCCACACATCCAGCTTGTCCAGGTCCCTCTGCAGAGCCCTCCTACCCTCCAAAGGATTGACACCTGCTCCTAACTTGGTGTCATCTGCAAACTTACTGATGGTGGACTGAACAGGACCAAGCCCAGCACTGATCCCTGGAGGACNCCCACTATTGAAGATTGAGGCAAAGAAGGTGTTAAGTACCTCTGCCTTTTCCTCATCTTTCATTACTATATTCCCCTCTGCATCTAATAAGGAGTGGAGATTGTCCTTGCCCCTTCTTTTGCCATAATATATTTATAGAAGCATTTTTTTATTCTCCTTAACAGCAGTGGCCAGTCTAAGTTCTAAATGGGCTTTTGCCTCTCTAATTTTTTTCCTACAAGACCTAGCAGCATCCTTAAACTCTTCCCGGGATACCTCCCTTTTATTCCAAAGGTGGTACACCCATTTTTTTTCCTTAATCCCTTTAGAAGCTCCTTGCCCATCCAGTCTGGCTGTCTCCCTCATCAACTCATCTTCCGGCACATTGTTCCTGCGCCTTCAAGAGTTCTCTCTTGAAGTAGGTCCAGCCTGCCTGCACTCCTTTGTTTTTAAGGGCTGTTTCCCAAGGAACTGTCTGAGTTAGTTCCTTAAATAAGCTGAGGTCTGCCCTTCAGAAGTCCAATGTGAAGGTTTTGTTGATGACCCTCCTGGTTTCACCGTATATTGCGAACTCTATAATTTCATGGTCACTGGACCCCCGGCAGCCTCTGACCACGTCTCCCACCAATTCTTCTCTATTTGTGAACAGCAGGTCAAGCAGGGCTGCGCTCCTGGTAGGCTCATGTAACACCTGGGAAAGTTGTTCTCTGTACACTCGAGGAATCTTTTCAGTTGATTTGTCTACTAGGAAAAAAGTGACTGAAGTATCTCCCACTGAAGCCACTCCATTCAAATTATCCACGTGACAAAATGTCCCACTGGCAAATAACTGCTTCCTTACATCCACCTCTCTCCTGCTTCTTAAAAAAAATTGCCTAAGCTTGATGTTTGATTGGTATCCATATGTTGTACGGTTACAAACCACCATGTTTTTATCTCAGATTTTTCACCAATAAAACTACAATTTCCTGTTTTCTTGAGCATGGGATAGCAATTACTCTTGTAATACGGTTTATCTCAGATGCCTAAGATAGACGAAAATTGGAAATAGTTGTAGGTCTTGTTCTATGTTACAGTTTAGGAGCTTAACTTGCAGAAGCACAGAAATTTTGAGCTGAGTGAGAAAGAGCTGGGAGATGGCTCACTCAAGGAACTGGGAAGAAAAATAAGTATAGACCTAGATTAGAAATTAGATCAAATGCAACCAGGACTGTCAAAGATAGACTTTGACACATCCCAGTGTTATTCTTTGGGGAAAAAAATCAACCGAACAAAACAACAACAAACAAACAAACAATTTTTATACAGATAAAATACATAGGATTCAATAAAAAGACATATTGATACAGGGTTGGAGCTCACTGCATGTAGCAGCTGAACAGGAATTCAACTGGCTTACTTAACTGCTTATGAAGTAACTGTTGGCTATGAACAACATGTAGTTATTAAAAAGGCAATTGTTTCAAGTCTGATAAAATACATTAAAAAAGATAAGGAAACCAAATAATTCTGTTTACAGAAAGCTGACATTGTTCCATCTGAAAGGAACATTTTAATGAGATGTCATTGTACAGTCTTCAAGAATGATTAAGTCTGAAACAGATACAGAGGAAGTTATCTAAGAGCTGAAACTGAACGACTTGTTTTTAAATGTCAGAAGAGCCCCATGAGATGATGCCTAGCACAGGATATTGTTATTTGTTCTGAAGAAGAAGTGAGATTTATGCACCCATCTGTTGTACTCACTATCAGGTTTTGATACTGAAATCTCTGATGTCAGTTCAGGATTGTGGGAGAAGACTTTATTTTGGTGTTTAACTTTCACATAAACCCCATTCAGTGAAATTACAGCCTCTACACTTACCACATTATGATACTAGTGATTTAATTGGTTCTGTATTCATGCAAGTAAGTGAGTTGGATTGATCATGACTGGACTTCAATTTTGCACCATATAAAAGGCAATGTATTTTATTTTGTAGTTGATACTTTGAAATGCAGGCGGTAGACTTTGTGCTGAGCTTTTATATGTATCAGGTACTTCAAGTTGGTAAGTTTTTTAGGACAGTGAGATGAAGCTTTCAGGAGTGCGATGGAGGGGTGCTTCCATCTCTACATTCTCTCAAGCACTGCATTTGTGTAATCTTAAAAATGAATGTTTAGCAGTGGGAATAGACTTTGCAAGCTATCACTGGGTCAGACTTGATTGAGCAGCACCTCCATGGTCTGTCTTGAGAGAGTGACAGACCTATCCACAGTGTGGGAAAGTGGTTTGCATCCATGCCAGAGCTTTGGGACTTTGATAAGAAGCTGCAAAAGGCCTTCACACAAGTGTTGTTATGCTGCTTTTCTGTGTTTGTTAAAATGCTTTCCTTCTAAGAGATCAGTTCTGAAGCAGCTATTTGCAGAAAATCGTGTGAGCAGTTTAGCTTGTTGCACTGTGAAGCTAACAGCAGCTGTCCTGGGTTGACCCTGGGAAGCTGGAGTGAGCAAGTGTTTTGGCAGATGGCTCTTGCAATGCTCTGTTTTATGATTTTATTCCCAGTGTTTTAACTGCTTGTTTATGATGAGGCTTTAAGGGAAACACATGATCCATATGCTCATCAAGCAAGCCACAGAAAGCAGCTAGACCTATAGGATCTCAGCAGCAGCATGTCTTGGTGGAAAGCACCATGTACTGGTGAAGGGTTAAGACTTGGTGCAGTGCAGGGACGCAGGCTAGCTCTACAAAGTTTTGCCTACATGCAGGCTAGGATTTACCAGCCCAAGCACAGCACTTGGATATTGACTTCATTAGTCATACAGACCTAGATCTTCCCATTGTATCACAGAAATGGCTCCAAGTACTCAGCATTTTTTCTAGATCAGGCCTTTAGCTGACTTTTTATCTGTGCTGATGAGTACCTCCTAGGTGCTTTGCAAGCAGCGGAGAAGCCCCAGTAGGGCCTACATCTATTCAGAAGAAATGTATCTGTGCAACTCAGTGGAAAAGAGGATCCCCTAGGAAAGCTGACAGAATAATGACCAGAGATGTCTCTTTCCAGTTGCATGAATTTCATACAAAAATCTTGTGGCTGAGAGCTCCAGAACATGGTCCCCATCCTGCCAAGGATATCTTTCTGAGCTGCTGTTTCCTTATCAGACAAGATGCATGGTGCAGATGAGACAATGAAAAAAAAGTCTTTAAACTCTGGAAATGAATTGAAGCATCACTCCCCAACATATGCACCTTGCCAGTGAGACTGCCAGCACTGGCAAAGAGAAAGTGGATTTGAGTCAACAGTGTATGAGCACTGTGCTAAGGGACTATCTTTTGGACATTATCTATGTTTACTAGGAAATGAGAAGGTGAGAGGGACTAGGTTTGAGGGATTTCAGTGCTTAATAATTCTTAAAGAGATTTCATCTCTCATTCTTCCTTACAGCAGTTAGCTATGAGGCTTTTGATGAAAGCTTATCTCTACCTTCCCTCTCCACCACTACACTTCTCCAAGAAAAGCTGATGTCATGAACTAGGAACAGAACATTTTTCTTGGCAAATCCAAGCAGAGAGCCTTAGGCCTTATCTACACATAGGAAACAAGGAAAGATACGAGTGCAAAGTAAAATGCCTGTTTCTGGCTATCACTCTGTGGAGATGCTATTTTTCTACAATAAACATATCTTAAACTGAAGATAAGGGCTCAGGACCAAGTTGCTTGTGATAAATTAACTTGTGAGGACACATCAGCTGCTCAGTAGCTAGTGCCTGTTGCATGTCCTTCCTTTAGAGTCAAATGCAAGGTCTTCTGCCTCTTTCCTTGGAGGTACTTTCCTTTCATCACTGGGGCACTACAAGAAAAAAAAAAAAACAAACAGAAACTCCCCCTCAGGAGGCTACCACAAAGTAGTTAACTACAGTGTACTGCAAGTTCAAATCCTGATATCCCTATTTCCCTTGCCGTAATTCTTGTCTTTGGTGTGAGCCGTTCAGGAAAGCAACAGCAGTAATTCAGGATAAGTCTCTTCTGCTGAAGAGTGGGAGTGCTTTGGCAGATGGGGAAGCAAGGGGTTGCAGAGAATTTACCAAAGCCTTGTGACTGAGTGTCATGGTAGGCCTGAAAANTTCCAGTTTTGCCTGTTCCCTGTATGTATACATTTCCAAACCGTGCGTTTTTGAACCTTGTATGTAAGTTTTGTGGCGAGATTTAATGTTAATAAACAGTTTTCATAGTTATTAACAATCTCTGCCTGGATATCAAAATTTATATCGTTATTAATTTTAATACCATTCATTGCACTGAGTCCTAAAGACATAGGCGATGGCAGCCAAGGTAGCGAGGCAGTCCTTGCTTACAGGGAACTCCCATTTCTCCCTGGTGGGCAGGTGAGAAGATTGTTTAAGGGGCCCAGGGTTACTCACCCACAAAATAATAATTACCTTCATATATGTCATATCTTCTGCTGGTTGGTTTTGGAAGTGTTTGGTAGGTCATATAAAGAGTTTTTATTAGGAAAGCAGTTCCTGCCAGACACAACCAGAATGTTCTGGTTTTGGTTTCTTTTGCCAGGTGAAGTGGATCCGTGGGCTGCCTTTGCCTCTGCAGTGTGGGGCAGGGCTGCCCCGGGGTATTTCCAAGGGCACACACATCCCTGCTGCGCCCACCTGCCCTACCAGCACTTAGTTTACTCCACCAAGCTGCAGGAGCCCACTTTGGGCACCTGAAAGCTCATGGCCCACCCTGTAAATTCTATGAGGGATTCACACCTCATAGGGCAGCTACAGTCTTTGGTGACTTGTTCTTTTTCCCTGCCAGTCGAGCCCTTGCCTCCCACTGAGCTACCACGGGGTGTGTAGGATGAATCAAAGAAGTATCTGTGTTTTCTCCAGTTTTTCTGCTTGATTTGGAGACTGTCCTCATGTAATCCTGTGGCTCTGTTTGCAAGGTTGGGTTTGTTTTGTTTGTTTGCTCGTTTGTTTTGTGGTAGTTTGAGGGGTCCCAAGTTCTCTTAAGAAGACCACAGAGATGAAGTCCTGTCCCAAGGGGACAGACCTGGTTGTCCCAGGATATGGTAACATTGTTATTCTATTCTGCTTTCTGGTATCACAGCTTATAAGCACCTGCCTGGCTGATACGGCTCTCCTCCCCTCCCTGCCTTCCCTTATGTCTCTGGGAAGAGCACACATCCCAGCTTATCTCATGGTTTGTGTGGAGCAGATGGCTTCTAGCTGGCAGGGAATTTTGAGCTGCGTAATGCAGCCTGCTGAGGCCTTGCAGGCCTGAGATGGGGAGGGTAGTTCTGGCCTACTGTCAGGCATGCTGAGGGTGGAGGGGGTGAAGGATTCTAGATGGTTTTAGTTCCATAGACTTGACCTAGCTTGTGGATGTATTCATTCCACCTGATTGGCTTTTTTCATTTATGCACTCGTAAATGGAATCTCTCTTTAAACTTCCAATCAGTGTGCAGTATCTTCATCCTTCCTCTTCAAAAGGAGTAAGAGTCATTTCTGTCCTCCGGTGCCAGGTAGCTCATGGCCCCAGGCTGGGACAACCAGACAGGTTTGCCTCAGAGATAGTTGTGTCCCTTCCGAGTTACTGCACGGGGTGATTAAAGAGGAGGAACTGCTGCTACCACAGCAAAGGAGACAGCACCGTGGCTGAATTCCGGTGAGCAGAGCCAAAGTGCAACAGCTTCTGCCCAGGCCTCTCTCTGAGTTCCTTCACTTATCACATTTAATCACCGTATCCCTCATGTCAACAGATGTCTGAGCAGGAGGTCAGGGCTGAGTTTGACACTTGGCTTTGGTGTAGTACCAGTGCAGATGACTGCCTCCTGCTTCTTCATCTTCTGTCTGTCCTTTCCACTCCCTATTTACCCTGTAAGCAGATGGTTATGCTGTGACACACCATGCACAACAACAGCACNTGTACACAGTACTCCAGGTGGGAGATTTTGCTACTGCTTGACAGCCAGCCATGCCAGCCATCCCATCCCAGACCCTTCCTCCAGGTGCTGACCTCAGTTTCATTTTAATGATGATTGAGGACTGAAAATCAGTCTTATTCTGGCAAATCCCGAGAGCCTGTGAATAATTCCTCTATTTTGGACTGCCAGTGAGAAACTGGCTTGTGTCAGCTGCCCAGAGGAGTAGTCTGGGGAAGACTATAGCTATGAATTAATACATGTTTTTAGATACACATGTAAATGAATCACAGACCTGGTCTGGAGACCTTCCAGAGCTGAATTCCCCAACAGAGTTTCTGTGGCTAGAGTAAACAGTTAAATGCCATCCATGGAGTTTATAAAAGCAGTCTAGACATGGAGCAGTAACTCCAAGCAGCTTTTCCATGGTGCCAGGGTCTAGTGAGCTCATATGCCTATTCCAAGTTTGGACACTGGTGTGATGTGCTGTGGCTTGTAGTCATCTGCTGATGTGGTTCTTCCTGCAGGATCTGTCTCCTTTGCCTCACTCAGTAGCTGGTTGCTACCTCACTAGTGGAGAGCATGACTGAAAGGCAATAAAGGCCAAGCATTTTGCCAGCTGTGGGTGCCCAAGCTTGGATGCAAGAGCTGTCTTATTTTGGGGGAGTTAACTGCATCTACAGTGTACAGCCCTAATTGCTTTTTTGCTTGCGGTACACCTGGAGATCATTCCAAGTCATGAAGTCAGGCCTCTAGGAGTGCAGTTCCTATGCAATATTGAGCTCAGTATCCGTAGCATTATGCAGCAACTGTTTGCATGTAAGCCAGTCCTGCTGGGCTGTGCCATTTCCTTGACCACAGGAGCACATCCTCCAGCTCCCTGCAACGCCCTGACCCATTTGCCTGCATCTTCCAACTTCTCCAGCATGGGAAGTTCAATGTTGGAGAACCCCATGCAGTACTGGTAGGTGTGGTACAGCATGGGAAAGATGGCTTGTTTCTGAGAATCAGTCAGAAAGTATCGATGGGGAAATGACTGAAGCTGGTCAGTTGGAAGGATGTTTTTTTACCTCAGCATGGATTTTCTGGGGCAGGGAGAGTGAGCACTATGACAAGGAGAGGATCAGTTGGATAGTGTATTTTTAAGTGCTGGTCCTGCCAAGTATTACCTTGGCACACTCCAGAAAGATATCTTTTACTTTTAAATCAAAGGAAGACTGAGTCATCTTGAAAATCTGTCTTCTAGACTATATGAACTTGCAGCTTATGAAAACACAGTCTTCCCAAGGATGATTTCACATTGCAGAGATGTATTGTGGATATGCAAACCCTACAAACCCACCCCTCACTTTCTTGTAAGAACACTGCAACTGCTTGTCAGATGTGCTAGAAACAAGTATATGCCATAAAAAAAAGCTGGTCCCATAGACAATGCAAGAGCTTGAGTATTTTGAAGTATCAGCAGCTCTTGGCTTTCTTTTTTTACCCTCATTTTCAAGTCAGTTGATTTAACATAATGACATTGTTATACCTACTGGGAAGGCTACTCACCGTAGTGATTTCTCCATTTTTGCTGTGAACCTGGATGAGGACTCAGGTTATTTTCATCTTGAAATCTCTCCTTAGGTACAGTACTTCCAAAACACTTAAAATCAGTCATATCATGAGCGAGACAGACACCTTCTGGGCTATCTCCCTGTTTCTTTGTGCTCTTCCATATATTTCTAGATTTATCCCACCCGCCAGCCTGTGGTTAAACCTTTGATGGTTATGAGAATGATTTTGTGTGTGCTTACTGACACTGAGAGAACTGCTTAAACAAGATTAAGTTATTTGTGTAGTTGGTTAGATGGGCTTTGAGCTATTGATTCAACAGCATTATCTCTACCTTTCCTCATTCAAGTGGTTTCTCCTACATACCACCCAGTCGCTCAGGAACACGTTTACCATTGGGGCAAGATTTAGTACACAGAGGCATGACGAGCTGGGCTGCCAACAGCTGCCATTACCAAATGAGTTGCATTACCAAATGCAAACCCATGGCAGCTGGAAGTCCCAGTGCCCACTGCCAGAGCAGGGTGATAGCCTTGCACAGTGGCCCTGGATGTGCGCATGAGAAGGGCTTCACACAGCCTCTGGCATGCCAGAGCGTACCCTGCCAGCAGCAGGGCCTGAGCTGGACCCCAGCAACTTCTGAGCTTTTCGTGCCTCCATATCTGCTACCTTCTGATGTGTCCTGGATGGGTAGCACAAAACTTTGACTCAAATCCCTCTCTCCTACCCTACTCCCATTTTTGTCCTTTCCAGGGGGAGAAAAAAGAAACCTCTCCTCTGGCCCTCCCCTCCCTGCCAACCTGTCCATGCACATACCATGGCTGAATTCAGGCACTGTGATAATGGAAAGCTGGCAACATGGCTGATCAAAGAAAGGTGTCAGTGATATGGCCCTGGCAAAATACAGTGTCTCATAACAGGTCTTATGAGGCCCTGCCAAGGTAATGCCTGAGTGGAAAACAATTTGTATTTACTAAGTTCCACACAATGACAGCAGCAAAAAAGGTTTCTCCTGATTTTCTTCCCTCTTTCTCCTCCTCTGCATCTCATCTCCTTCTCCTTCTTTCTCATGGTCCTTATGATTTTCATCCTCTTTCCTCCCTGCTCTTTTTTCTTTCTTCTGCTCTTTCTTCTCTCCTCATCCTTTTCCTGCTCTTCATCTTCCTTTTTTAATCTTATTGACTCTTTTATCTGTCAAAGCAACCTCTGTAGTCCTGATGTGAAGAAATCCTCCTTTTGCCCTGACCATATCTGGACCCTCACCACCATTGACACCACTCCCCTGATGCAGGTAATTGAAGCACAAGAGAGAAAGTCTTAGCCTGATGGTCTGGGTCAGGATGTTCAGCCTATCTGCCCATATCTTTGTGCCATCCATACCTGGTGTTCTGTTTTGGCCTCTGTGCTTCAATCACCTACATCTTTGCTGAACAGAATCTAAGGGAAGAAGTCATTGATGCAGACTTTGACAGTGAGTCGGGCACTCCAAATCAGCAATATCTGATTGGTTTCAGATTCTGAATTGGTTTCGGTGCCTGCTTCAGTGTCCAGAAAATGGAAGTGGCTGGTGGCAAGCTACACAAAATTTCAGGGCTCTGGGTTGTTGTCTGGGAAACATCCCCTGTCCTTATCGGAACTTTAATATTTAACATTCAACAAAACAAAAAGAACAAAATACTAAAGGGCTTTAGTGCAACAAGGTATTCCAAACTGTTTTGGTTAGGGATAGCTGAAATATAAAGTTTATTTTATGGCATGACAGTTTACACCAAGTAAAGAAAATGGAATCCGACATAATAAACCCACTTGAAATAAAACATTGTGAAGCTTTTAAAAACTGTTTTGTCACTACTTTGATGAAGATCGGTGCCTTCTGTAATATTTCAAGTGTGGTTAAGGCAAAAAAAAAAATCTACTTGAATTCTGCTGTCTGAATAAAAATGTTTTCACTGATCCAGTGTTGCTTTTCCCTGCAGTTTAGCTGTTCACCACAAGGTGGAGCTTAATGTCCTGTAAATTAATTAGCATTGGAAGACGTTTTAATAGTCCTTTGAATTCCAGGACTTGAAATGTGTCCTCCCTGTTTTGCCGAGGAAATCCTACTGGATCAGCGTGACAGCTTCCCAGTCAAAAAACCTTCAAACTCTAAAGTCTTAAATGGTCCCGGCTTGTTGGATCTGAGCATAATCTAATTAAGCCGAAATATCATCACCTAAGACACATCAAAGTCCAGAATCATTGTACCAAGAGTGAAAATAATTGTTTCCCTGAAGATGCTACTGAATTTCTTCAGGTTTATGGGAAACAGATTAATAGAAAAGAGAGGAGTGTTTACCTCATGTTTCTGCCTCAGTCTCAGCAGACATTGAGTGCAGTCCCTTCATGCTTGCAGGCCAGAAGCCAGACAGCTTGATTCCTGTGTGGCGGCTCATGAAGAAGGCTCTGTCTAGCACCCAAACCACTGCTACCTTGCTTCTGTGCCAAAGTCGTCAACGTTAAGTGTTACAATGCAGTAGCAGGAAGCCATTTGGGTAGCATGGACCCAAACACCGCAGTGCCTGTCATCTTACTAGGATGCTGCACTGCAATGACTTGTCTTAGTGCTTTCTGCTTAGATACACAATGTGGCTTAAGTCCACTCTGGGTCATACTACTTCATGTTTAGGCATATAATTGGAAGCTGGCTAGCTTTGGCTATCTGCTTTATGGGCGTGCTCAAGTCTCACATTTCATACTGAACAGCACTTGTCTAAAATCATAACATGTCCCACAACTTTCTTCAGCTGCAGTTTGGAAGAAAGGACAACTGCCTTTCCTGCACAGTGCAGGGACTGTTTGGCTCAGAACAACTCTTGCTCATGGACCTCCTTTACAGGCCAGAAAGATGTAGTTTGTGTTCAGATATCTTTGATGCATATTCATTTATGTCCTTCTCATGGAGAATGTGGGTGGGATGAGGTGCTGACACCTCCCTAATGTGTGGACTAGTGAGAGGCCTCGAGCACAAGCCCTATGAGGAGAGGCTGAGGGAGCTGGGATTGTTTAGCCTGGTGAAGAGGAGGCTCAGGGAAGACCTTACTGCTGTCTAAAACTACCTGAAGGGTGGTTGTGGCCAGGAGGAGGTTGCTTTCTTCTCTCAGGCAACCAGCACCAGAACAAGAGGTCACAGTCTCAAGCTGCGCCAGGGGAAGTTTAGGCTCAAGGTGAGGAGAAAGTTCTTCACTGAGAGAGTCATTCACCACTGGAATGGGCTGCCCAGGGAGGTGGTGGAGTCACCGTCCCTGGAGGTGTTCAAGGTGGGTTTGGACGTGGCACTTGGTGCCATGGTCTAGTCTCGAGGTCTGTGGTAATGGGTTGGACTTGATGATCTTTGAGGTCTCTTCCAACCTTGGTGATACTGTGACACTGTGATACTGTGACTTTCTACTGATATTAAGTGACCATAACACCTTGTCTCCATGGTGGCAATTCATATCACAGGCACAGAAATGTCTGGTTTCGATTACACCAGTGTTTCACCTAGTTTGGTCTTTGGTAGTAAGATGGAAGAAGATAAGAACAGAGCAAATGGACAGTGACTGTTCCCTACAATACTCATCCGACCAGCAGTTTTTTCCAGCTGAGGGATTGATTGAACTAGAGGTGGTGCCTCTACTTTTGATAGCCCTTTTAGAGACTTTGGCTAGTTCTAGTGGTAAGTTTTCTAAGCTCCTGTTTGTCTGTAGTGGAAGGGGTAATTAATTACTGTGAGATTATATTTTAAAAATATTAATATAGTTTATTAATATTAAACATTCTGAACTCGTGGCACCCTGANTCAGAGCCTCAGCTCAGGATCAATGAGGCAGCAGGCACGGATGCAATAGCAGATACACCTTGTAATGGCAAAGCGCACCCTGTGCTCCCTGCTCATCTCCTTTTATCCAATACAACCCGAGACTAATGGGCCTTTGGACACAGGATAGCCAATCAAATGGCAGTTAGCCAAGATTTGACCACATCGGGTGAAGCCATAGGCTTGCTTTACCCTTTTTTGGGCAGATCACGGGCCCTGCACAAGGCAACCATGTGCACCCTGTTTACCGCAGTTGCTGGGCAGACCACAGACCCCAGACTTAGTGGCTCCAGGTTCTTTGTCCTTTTTCCTGTGGTTGCTCTCCCCAAAACAGAAGGAGGGAGAGCAGAAAAACATGCCTGGGCAAGCCAGGATATGTACAAGCCTAATTTGGCCTGCTTAGGCCTACCACAACATTGTCCTATAGGCAATGTATTGACCTCTCAGTTTAGAGAACCTTTGAAAATTGTTGTTCCAATGGACCTGTTGGTAATCACTTTGGCATTGGACAGAGCAGATTCCTCTTGTTAGCCATCTGGCTGCTAGCAACGCTGATTAGTGAACATCCATTTCTTTCAGCTTTACACCATTCATCAGCTGCTTGCTCAAGACAACAAAACTCAAAACAGGTGGTCAAAAGAAATCAACCTACTGAATCATAATGAGTAGCTCAGCATCCTCTCACGAAAAGAAAACCAGAAATAATTTTCTGCGTATTTTTTTAAACAACAATATTAACTCCATTTCAATTGCTGTGTGGTTTATTAACAGTGACTGTAAGTCCCACTGCCTATTCAAAACAGTCTTCTCTTTTGCATCCTGAAAAGCAATCAATAGACTCATAATAATATTGGCACTCAGCAGAAGTTAACCACAACTCAGAGTGATGTTAACATGGCAAACACACTCACTCAGGAAGTTCTTGAGACAAATCTGAAATGCAGTGTTCCTGTCTGGCAGCAGAGAACAAACTAAGTATTTTTCTTAGCTCTTAAAATACATTTAAATGCCAGAATTCTCATGGGGAAAATTTGTTTCTGAAAAGAATTTACATCAAAATTATCTTTGTACCCACTTCCAGAGAAAAGAGTTGATTGTCCTTTATTTTCATAACCTCTGTGCCAAATATCCCAAGTATGAGGAAATACTGAGTTCTGCATCCTACTTGCAGCAGTGGTTTCCCTTCAGGCAGCCTCTTCTCCTGCCAGAAAATTGATGCCAGTTCTCCTTAACAGTACGGATTGAATGGGGGCATTGCCACCCAGCACAGCCCTGACTCTGAGGCACAGCAGCTACAGACCTTTTTATTTCTGGTGCCCCCAGAACCTAATGAAGACTAAAGTCTTGTTCTTCTGACTGTTATACCGCAAGAGGAAAGAAATTAAGCTTGCCAAGAAGTGCCTACAAGCAGAAAAAGGAAAGATGTAAAACAGCTAGGCATAGGAGGTTGCTGAGAAATGACCATAATGTGGTGAGAGTTTTTCAAAGATGGGTGCCTGCAGAACTAATCTAGTTGGAAGTATATATGTGCAGAGAATTAAATCTCAACTCCATCTATCTGCGTGTTCTCATCCAAAGTGAAGATGACTCATTGATTTTACTAAAGCAGTTTCAATTCACAATTATTGTGAATTCCAGTGAATATCTCCAAGTGTCTCAATATGGACAGGCCATGGTACAACTCCATTTTCCAAGCTGGGGCTTGAAGAAGAAAGTGTAGAAGGAAGGGGAGTCATTTTGGTTAGACACAGTTGGAACTGATAGCGTTGAGTGCCTTGTTAAAGAGATGAGGCTTGAGCAGAGACCCGTCCGTTTCAGCAATCTGTCACATGCAGAAGGTCTACATGGCAGAAGGCAAGGCAGTGACAAAGGCTGAAGGATAGTAGAGGCTGAGAATAGACACCTTGGAAAGGTCTGAAAGGCAAAAAGAGAAGAAACATTTGGTGAGGGGAAGGCAATGAGTGCTAGGAAGCAAGAAGGCAAAAGCAGAGAGTTAGGAAAATTACTTAGAGTAGCACTCTAAAGGGAGTGGGTGCAAGAGCAGACAAAACTGGGAAGGAGATGACGTGGAGAAGAAATGACAGATTTTAGAAAGCAGAAGATTAAAAGAAAAACAAAATGAAACATAGAAACAGTCTTATACAGAGAAAACAAGTGAAAGATGATATGCAGGAAAAGGTCTGATGGGACCTGGTAGAAGCAGTAGTGCTCTGCCAGACAGAGAACAGTACTAAGGCAGATACCATCATTAACTGCAGTCAAGCAGTTCAGTGAGGGAACAGTCCATGGCAGAGGTGAGATCCATTTTAGCTGATTTGAAACAGACCACAGCTACAGGGTAAATCAAGGGAAAAGAGTTAAGAGGCCTGGTAATCAAATAGATACTGGTGTGGAGGAGAGAGTTGGTGTGCACAAGGTTGGAACTTAAAGGGAAAGTCAAGTCCAAGAGGTCATCAAAGAGTTGTCATGGAATAGCAATGTCATGATGGGGCAGGAAGAAAAGATGGATGAAGTTATGATGATGGGAAGATGGTGGGTGAGAGCAAGGATGTGCCGGATTTAGAAATAATGAGAAGAAAAACCCAGAAGCTTCCCTCCACTTCCCTCTCCCTGGAATAGATGACTGGAGCTGGTTGCTAAGAAAGGACAAAATTAGAAGACCACGGGTTGGAAAAATAGTGAGATGCTATCTGAACATGAGGGACAAAAGGTAAAAGGGGAGGGAATATAACTAGGCAAAGGAGAACTGAGGGAGGACAAAAAGACAGATGACAGGGAGGTGGGTGCAGTTGGAGAAGACCTTTAGAAAGTGCTACTTGGACTCCAGGTTGCTTGCAGTTCCTCACAGAAAGGGAGGGAAGCACAGGTCCCTGAGCCCTGGAGGTGCCTCCAGCAGCCACAGCACACTCAAGCCATTGATATCTCCTCTCTGCCAGGTTGAGCTCCAGTTCCCTGTGTGGCACCTGGATCCTGACAGGTGTCACACTCCCAGGCTAGGTGTCTCAGATGAAAGTTCTTTGTCCATGAAGTGGAGAAGAAATTTCATCAATGCAAAGCTGAAGTATAAAACACCCTGTATGACACAAGTACTCCAGAAGAGCTTTGCCAGAGTGGTCCTATACTGTATTTGCAACCTGGTGCTTCAAGTATGCAGAAATATTATGCACTGGAAAAATCTTTCTACCTAAGGCAGTAGTATCAGAGCTGTGTTCCTTGCAGCTTGAAGTCTCATGTTCATTAAAGCCTGTTCCTGGGTTGTGGGCAGAGCTGGAGAGTGTCAGCAGCATCCTCCAGCCCCATCCACAGACCCAGCTGTGCCTGAACTCCACGCTGCACTCCAAGCTGCCCACTGCCAATCAGCCAAGTAACATTGTGCTACTCTGGGGCCATCCATCTGAGCCTATGGGTCCGATGGACATGGTAACTGCATGTTCAAGGAAACTTTATTCAGGTGACCAGTTGAAAAAGCCAAAAATGAGCAGTGTCTGCTGTAGCAAAATAATACTCAGCTCTGGTAGGGTGACAACCAGGGCTTGGGGTGAGTATCTGACCTTCCTCATGACTCTAGTGACAGGAAGAGCATCCATGAAAAAATCAGGCACAAGCCTTCAATGTTTTAAGGCTTGGCTTGTGCAACAGCAGTATTGTTTCCAGTCTCCAGGATGACATGAAGATTTGGGCAATCAAGCTGCTTGGGAGGATGATTCTTCCCGAAGACAAAGGGGAAGGGCAGATATCTCAGGGCTGCAGAAGAATTGCTTTAAGTGTGTGAGGAAACACAGGGGCTCTGGCTTATTTGTATATGCAAAATGAATGGGAGGGAGGAGACCAGGATTTAAAGCTAGTGATGAATAGTCTGCACTGTGTATGGGTCAGAGTGTTTAACAGATCTGAGTAATACTTTGTCATAATTTTCATCATCTAGTATGTTCTAAAGCCCTTTGGAAAACCTTGACCGAGAAATATATGTAACTTTTTTTTTCTTCTTTTTTTCCTTGTGGGTGGGGTAGTAATTGTATTTCTGGAAAGATTCTTCACTTCAGAAAAGTCCATTCGTTCTTGTCTAAATAATGAAAAATCATGTCTTGTCAACACTTTTCCAGTTACCTGTTTATGATCTTCAACCACATAAAACTCCAAATATTTTAAGTCTTTGAGAATCACTATAAGCATTGAAAACCTTTTATCTTTCCTCCAAATATCAGTAGATAAACTCACAGTTAATTCCAGGTATTAAATACCACAAGTTCAAAGTCTTCTAACTGTAGATCACTGTCTGTACTTCACCATGCATTTGGGGTACTGTTACTGAGAGATAACATGACCTCATCACAGTGACTGGCAGCAAATTCAAGGGGTCATGCTGTGCAGTAACTGGAAGAATTAGTCTTGACTAGTGAGATGCCTCTCAGATTTACAGATGACAAAATCAAACACTGAACTCTGAAATTCATTGCACTGGGTGCCTGACAGAAAATGCAATGCAATGCATTTTATTTGAATTCCAAGTATTGTGAGTAGAGCTGGAGCTGGAGTAAACAATATCCCTAAAAATACTGTGAAAGCAAAGCAGCTGCAGTCATTAAGGAAAAAGTAATCCCAAGCCATTGATCAAGCCTAGTTTTTTTTATTGCCAACTAGAGACATAACAATAGCTTGCTCTGTAAACCAAAGGACCTCAGAGAAGGAATATGCTCTATTGCTGTAAAAAACAAGAATTGTCTTCTCACTCTTGAGTTTACAGGAACCTGAGTTTCTTGGAGGTAACTTTTTGGATCAGGCTGTCACTTAGTCCCTGGTGAGAAAGAGTTTATATGGGTCCAGCAGACATTTATTAGGTTTGGGAGATGAATCTTCTGAGGCTTTCATTTTCATGGAGCATGCTGGATCCTCTCACCATCCCTGCAAGTGCTGAGTCTGGAAAAAGTCTTTCCTCACAGGACCAGAGCTCCCTATCTCCATCCTTGTACCTGTTCCCATTCTGGTCACTGTCCATGGTCAAGCTGCACAGGAGCTTCCGTGGTCTGAGCTGATGGCTATGGTGTCACCAGGTAAAGAGGAGCAGTGAGTAGAGACAGTCTATCCTGTGTCCTCAATTCTCCTAATTTCTGGCCACATGGTAGTTTCTGCTGTGGGAGTTAAGTGGGGGAGGGTGACGATAGTAATCCAGGACTCCTAGACTCTCTATCACATAGACTGTACTGCAGAGCCTGTATATGCATTGAGATGCCTTCTACCCCTTGGAGCTGTGATGAAAATCCATTTATTTTGGCAAAGTGGCATAGGTCACAGTTTTGTGTAGAGTCCCAACCTCTACTTCCGCTTGATGTTTTTTTCTGGTGCCATATCTTGACATTACCACCAGCTACCATGTGGACATGAAGGAACTGCAGCTCTGAAACTTTATGTGTCTTTCCAGTTCAGTGGTCTTCCATTGTGGGGGGCCAGTGCAGAGATGGAGCTTTTTTTTTTTTTTTTTTTTTTTTTTTTTTTCCCTGTTCTAGCAACAGCCTCAGTTGTGTTTAATTTGGAAGAACCCATGGTAAGAGTGGCCAAACTGACACATCTTTTGCTAGATTGCTGCTTGCCAAGGCAAAACTTTCAGGACTTTCTTTGTGCTGACTGTGAGCTTCAGCAGTTGAAACAATCTTGAACCAGGTCAGGCAGAGTTGCTTCTCTCATGATGCCCATCATCAAAATTCATGCCATTTAGTATTCCTCCTGACAATTCCCAGTGTGTGAACAGTGATGTCCAGACATGACACTGGCAGAGGTCATGTATCTCTGGGGACTGTATCTCAGGCAGTCAATAGCATCCAGGTTTGACAAACTTCAGGGCTTGCTTCATTTACCTACCTTGCTTTTCACTGGGTTGTCAGCCCAGAGTGGGCTTGGATTTTGTGACACCATGCCAGACCACAGGAAACTTATTCTTGAGACTTTAAATGTAAATTTTGCAGACTTTTGTAAGCAGCACTTTTATTCTGCTGTTTTATTGCTAACTAGCTGCAATATTGGAAAGTGTCTCATGAAGCAGCAAAGACTGTGACTATGTAGCTGAATTACACCAACTCAGTCTCACCAAGCCATGAGGAATGGGGAATCGTGCCATTGTATCCTTACAGTCATTGTCCTGAGAAAATCACATTGCAGAGTGACACAGAGCTATGTCCATATTCATAAACACTCGAAATCTTAATCAACTCTACAGCTGAAGCTTATTGTCGTGGTAGGCCTAA
>WBNM01010500.1:0-85106 GCA_013399055.1 Ramphastos sulfuratus | reverse complement strand
CTCATCCCATTGGCCTCAGCCCAAAGATTCAGCTTGTCCAGATCCCTCTATAAAGCCTCCTAGTCCTCCAGCAGATTAACACTCCCATCCGACGTGGTGTTGTCCGCAAACTTACTGAGGAAGCTCTTGATTCCCTTGTCCAGATCACTGATATGGAACTGGCCCCATCTGTTCCTTGGTCCATTTAACCACAATGCAAGGGGAAACTGTTTCTAGTCCAAACTAGTGCTTAGGAACATGTTTGTCTTTGATTTTTGTCAGTGCTTGAGACCCTGTTTCTGGGGTTTTCTTCTCTTCTTGCCCTTTCTTGCAAGACTTATTTGTAAAGGTTCAAGTTTTGGTAGTATACTGATGAAGGAGAGGTTTCATAGAATGATAGAATGGTTTGGATTGGAAGGGACCTTAAAGATCATCTAGCTCCAACTCCCCTGCCATGGGCAGGGACACCTCCCACTAAACCAGGTTGCTTAAGGCCCTCTTCATCCTGGACTTAAACATCTCCAGCGAGGAGGAATCCACAACATCCTTGGGCAACCGGTTCCAGTGTCTCACCATCCTCACTGTAAAGGATCTCCTCCTAACGTTCCACTTGTGATTACTGATTTCAAAGCCCTCAAGGGGGAAACTCAGTGACTTCTAGGTGTCCGCCACTAGGTGGCAGCAGCAGCTCTCTCTCATAGCCTGCTTTACTCGGAACTGGAGTCCGTATACTGGAACTATACTCCAGAGCGAATTCTGGATTTTAGGTCACACTAGTGACATTTCCATATAATAGCTAGTAAACCTCTGTTTTGTTTTATGTAGAATTTAGGAATCACAGAAGGCTAGGTTGGAAGGGACCGCAAAGATCATCTGGTCCAACCTTTCTAGGTAACTGTCTAGTTGAAATGAGGAGGCCCAGCATCCTCTCAAGCTGAGTTTTAAAAGTGTCCAATGTAGGGGAATCCACTACTTCCCTCGGGAGATGATTCCAGTGTCTAACATTTTCTTCAATGGGAATCTCCCCAGCAGTAACTTGTCGCCAACACCCCTTCTCATTTCCATGGGACTCCTTGTAAAAAGGAGTCTCCATCTTCTTGGTAGCCACCCTTTGTGTACTGGTGCATGGTGATAAGGTCTCCCTTAAGGCTGAACAAACCCAGTTCTCTCAGCCTGTCTTTATGTGGACTCTTCCAGTCCTCTGATCAATCTTGCAGCCCTTCTCTGGACACTTTGCAGTGTGTCCTCATCTGTTTTTCTATAACTGGGACCAAAACTACATGCAGTGTTCCAGATGTGATCTGACCAGTGCTGAGTAGCATGGGATAATGACTTCTTTATCTCTGCTTGTAATGCATCCCAGCATCCTGTTGGCTTTGCTGCTGCAGCACACTGTCCACCCATGTTTAAGCTTGTTGTCCACCATGACCCCCAGGTCCCGTTCCACAGGGCTGCTCTCCAGCCGGGTGGATCCTAGTCTGAGCTGCATTCCTGGGTTCCCAGGTGCAAAACCCTACACTTACCCCATTGAACTTCATAAGGTTCTTGCTAGTGCACGCATTCAGCCTGTCCAGAAGAATTCCAGTAATAGAATTTAGACCTGTAAGTGTTACCTGAACAAACAAACATCCCATCACATTGTCATAAAACTAAACGGTAACTTGTTTACATTGGAGCAGTCTTGGTTATCTGCCTTGAGTCTGGAGAGATTTTATCTTCAACTACAATCTGCTGGCTAGTCTAGATCCGTGATATGGTCATGAATACTTCTGGGGAGTAAAGACAGGAGACATGAGAATCTAGTTGAACTAGAATATAGCTTCCAACATCCAAGAATCCCAGTGCTGTTGTGGTTTTGCATGTTTCAGTGTTTTGGTGGTGGTGGTGGTTTGGTTTGGGTTGGTTGGCTTTGATTTTGTTTCTTTTTGTTGCTTTTGTGTGGTTTTTGAAACGTGGTTAATATTTCTATTCCCCTCTTACTCCCCCTGATATGTGGTCTTTCCAAGCTGTCTTAGATGTATTGTAAATGTTGGCATAGTTAGGTTCTCTGAATGCTTTGTACAATGCAATCATCTTTGTAGCCAATAATGTACAACCTTTCTCAGACTAAGGAGAAATTTGGGTATTCAGACTGACCCAATGGACTCATTGATTTGTTTGTCTCATTGTCCCTCCTCTCATCTCACCATCCCTGCCCTGGATGCTGGAACAGGCCTAGGCACCACACTGGAGTTCTGTGCACTCATATCTTGAGAACTATGAAAACCAGACTTTGGTCCTTAGAGGAGAGAAGTGACTTTAACCGATCCAAAAGGTAAATATTTTATTACCTAAATTATCAATATTGATCTGTATTGAATTGGTTCTTAGCTGACTTTAATTACATGAATGGCTTTGGTTGAAAGAGCACCTCAATTTGTCAGTGGGGACAAGCTGGGAGAGTTGAGGCTGTTCATCCTGGAGAAGAGAACACTCCGGGGAGACCTTATAGCAGCCTTCCAACACCTCAAGGGAGCCTATGAAAAAGATGGGGCAGGACTATTTCTAGTGATACAATGAGGGGCAGTGGCTTTAAGCTGGAGGAGGCTAGATTTAGATTTGATATTAGGATGAGATTTTTTACAGTGAAGGTGGGGAGACACTGGAACAGGCTGCTCAGGGAGGGTGTGGATGTTCCCTCCCTTGAAGTGTTCAAGGCTAGGTTGGAGAGGGCTTTAAGCAGCCTGGTCTAGTGGAAGGTGTCCCTGCCCATGGCAGAGGGTTGGAACTACATGATCTTTAAGGTCCCTTCCAACTCAAACCATTCTATGATTCTAGGTCATCTTGGTCAACTCCCCCCGCAGTAAGCAAGACCACCTCAAACTAGATCAGGCTTTTTTTCCTTATGTCTGTTTTCCTTATGTCTAATCTAATTCTGCTGTGCTCCAGTTTAAATCTATTGCCCCTCACCCATTGCTACAAGGCCTTCTAAACAGTCCTTCCCCAGCCTTCCTGTAGGTCCCCTTCAGATTCTGAAATGATGCTTATAAGATCTCTCTGCAGTCTTCTCTTCTCTAAACATCCGGCATTCTTTCAGCCTATCTTCATTGGAGCAGTGCTCCAGCTCTCTGATCATCTTTGTGGCCCTCCTCTGGACCTGCTCCAAGAGGTTCATGTCTCTCTTGTGCTGTGGACCCCAGAGCTGGACACAGTACTCCAGATGACATCTCACCAGAGCAGAGTGTCAGAATCACCTCTCCTGACCTGCTAGCCATGTTTCTTCCCTTCATCCCCCAACCTGTATCAACCCTGGAGATGGCTCTGAAGCAGATGCAATGGTATGTGGATAGCATTTGCCATTTGTTTTACAGGTCTTGTTATTTCACAAAACATACTTATGTAATGGTGTTGCTCTAGAATTTGGCTGTTATCAACTTGGAAATTTCAAATGAGTTGAAACTTGGAGTTTTCAAATGATGTACAGCCATTGTGTAACTCTTCCAGTGAGAAAATAAGTTGTTGGTTGCCTATCTCAAATGGAAAGAAAACCCAAGAACCTGTGCTCATGATTTTTGTTGTGCTGTCCCACAAGTTTTCAGCAACTCATCTTCAAATGAGTAATACAAGTTCCCATCATCTAAAAAGCTTGTAGCTCTGCAGAGGGCTTTCTAACAGGAAATGAAAGTCTACCTGACTTCAGGGATAATCCCTTGTTTTTAATGTTCCTTCTCCAGGCCAAAATGCTTTTCTGTAGCTTGTTGACTTTGGAGATACTTACAGTTAATACAATTACCCCATTTCAACAGCTATTTCCCAGATTATTTCCCAAATAATACAATTGACAGAAAGGTAGGGAGAAAAGATCATGAGATTTCATGAGCTGTCTATAGAGCACTCTTAGTTACTATGTACTATGTCCCAAAGGGAGTGATCCTACAGGAACAGAAAGAAAGGGACCTTTAGACTTTTGCCCTAGTATGGAAAATTACAACAAATTAGCAGCAGAACTTGTGGCAAATGGCTAACTGTACTCAACAATGCTTTGGAGCCGTTTAGCTCAGAAGCTAGATGTAATGATCACTTCATCACTTTGCTTTCCTTACAGTTCTTTAGTTCCCCTCTATTCCTATAGCCTCTTGAGGCTGTTTCATATGGTGAGTGAGGTTAAATATTTGGAATATTTAGTGCAACATTTTTCTGGTAGAATCAGTGTATGTTGCATAGATCTTTGGTGAAACAAAACCTATGCTTTGAGGGAAGAGGTCAACCTTATAAATGATGCTTTGTAGTGAGTTGGTGAAATGGATTCACAGCATTTAAAACAGAATTTAGTGAATTTTTGTTATTTTATGAGACCTCTGAGCTACAAATGAGAGGTAACAGAATATTCAGGGCAAATGTGTATATGGCTTTACACTTCTTTATCTGCTGTCCATGATATTCCAGGCTAAATATATGTGAGGTCTGGCTGCAGAGCTTCTCTTCTTTGGATTTCTTGTATGCAGAAGCTTCTTTGACAGGCAGGTGATGCAAGCAAGGTGATGCAGAGATAGTTAGTCCATCTAGGAGGTAGCACTTTATTCTCCAGCCTCTTCTTCCAGCCTTTTTTCACAGATTATTACGTCTGTGTTTCAAAACTGCCAAGACATTGGCTGAACAATGAACTTTTCCTACCTCATGTTTTTTTTTCCTCCTGAATTCAGTGTTTCCCATAGTCTGTGCTATGCCACTCAAAGAAGAGACAGTATTTCATCTTTATACCTTCATTTTGTATCTGAGCATGCTTAATTTACTGAGTTTGCTGGAATAGAAATTATATGCTTGGAAAAGAAAATTAAATATATATATATATAAAAAATATTTTGAATAAACGTAATTTTTAAGCCTTATGAAACACAGCATTAAACAACAGTAATAGTTTCAGTGATTGCAGCAACAATTTTGAAAAGGATTTAGCTTTATTGCTGGCAGCTCTTGGATATGGGATTGGAAACATGATGGGCAATTTCAGAAATCTGGCTCCAGTTGCATGAGTGGGATCCTTCTGAAATTTCTCAAATTAAATTAAATTCTCAATCCTTTTGGTAATTGGAAATTAAACTCCTGAGATGCTTTAAAGCATATATAAGCCGTGGGAGAGATGAGGGAAATATCAATTCTGCACTCTGCTAACCATTATCATAGAATCATAGAATGGTTTGGGTTGGAAGAAACCTTAAAGATCATTTAGTTCCAACCTGGCCTTGAACACTTTCAGGGAGGGGTCATCCAGTGTCTCATCACCCTCACTCTAAAAATTTTCTTTCTAATGGCCAGTCTAAATCTAGCCTCTTCCAGCTCAAAGTATTTGCATGATGGCTTCCAGTTCCTCCTGGTTGTTGCCCACACTGTATGTATTGGTGCACATGCGCTTCAGCTGGGCTATTGATCCTGACACCTTTTTTCAGGGAGACCTAATTCCTACCTGTGCACTCTAATGGGTACTAACCAATTAGTAACTCTTGCATCTCTTACGCTGAATGGATCCCTGATTCTATCCCCTTTGCTTTTCCAATCCAGTTTAAAGTCCTTTCTATGAGCTTGGTAATTCTTGTCCCAGGAGCCTTCTCCCCACTTGAGACTTATGTACCCTAACTTGCCAGCAGAACTGGCAATGCATAAAGATCCCAAAGTCCTGCCTGCTACACCAGTCTTGGAGCCAGGCATTGATCTGCTGTGTCTCTGTGATCCTTCCCTCATTGCTCCCTGCAATTTGGTGGGACATAGAGAACACTGCTGCTGATCCCTCTGACAGCTACTCCAGGTCCCTGTAGTCCCTCTTCATTGGTCTTGGCCTTCTCATGTTTACCTCACCTCTTTCCCCTTGAAAGACCAACAGTGGATAGTAATCAGAGGGCTGTGCCATGGTAGGAATTCTAGACACGCATCAGAAAAGGCTTTACACAGTAACAGTCTCATCTAAATTAACTCCTATACTAGTAAAGAGAACAGGCAACTAGTAGTTAGTGGTTTTAAAAGAATTAATCAATCTTTAGAGAAAAGATCATTGTTAAGGGAGACATTTAAAGCATCTAACATTTTTGTTCCTCACTAAATATCTAATCAGAAAAGATTAAAGAAAAAAACAAACCCAAAACAGCTCTGCAAAATCTCCATCAAGCCACTAGAGTACTTCTCCATCAAAATAGTTAAGTTGTAATGGAGCTTATCTAAGCCACACTAATAAACTATTAGGCTGGTAATTCAAATTCTAGCTAGTGCAAATTCTTATTGAGTGCTAAGATTAGTAATTTGTTTATGGAAAGCTGACTCTAAAATTGTATAGATTATGGTGGCTGTTTAGTCTGGAAAAGTGAAGACTGAGAGGAGATCTTATTAATGTTTATAAATATCTGAAAGGTGGGTTTCAAGAAGAAGGTGTCAGTCTCTTTTCAGGGGTGTTCTGTGATAGGATAGGGGACAGTGGGTACAAACTGCAACACAGGAAGTTCCACCTTGACATGAGGAAAGATTTATTTATAGTAAGGGTAATGGAGACCTGTAGCAAGCTGCTCAGAGAGGCTGTGGAGTCTCCTTCTTTGGAGACTAAAGACCCATCTGGTTGCATTCCTGTGTGACCTCCCTTAGGTGATCCTGCTTTGACAGGGGGCTAGACTCGATCTCTGGAGGTCCCCTCCAACCACTACCATTCTACACATATTACAACATTTAAATACATAAAAAGATCCATCATGTTGGAAACTTACTTATTAAGTAATGATTAATATTTTCTATTGTACATTTAAACATTTCCTTATGAAATTGGCAATTATAATGCAAAATTTTATTCTCTATCCTGTATAACACTGAGGAAACTCATGATATAGTTATGTCCAGTCTGACTCAGAACACCACGTTGTGTCCTGCTCTGTTGGTTGCGTCGATTGACCAGCTACTATGAAGAAAGTTAACTCCACTCCAGCTAAAACCAGCACACGACAAACAATTTTTGAGAAGTACAAGGAGAATGACAGCCCAGCTGCTTTAACATCAAATGCCACTGCAATGTGGAATCATAGAATTGTTTTTGTTGGAAGAGACCAACCATCATTGAGTCCAACCATCAGCCTAAGATCACTGTGACCTTTAAACCATGTCTTGAAGTCCTACATCCGCACATTTCTTGACCATCTCCAGGCTATATATGCAAATAATTTTAGAGTGCTTGAAAGATAACAAGGAGACAAGTATCAGCCTCTGTGGACTTATCAAGAACAAATCATGTCAAACCAAATTATTTTTTTTAATAGAACAAGGCAACAGATTTTGTGACCGAAATAGAATGAACAGTTATAACTTGACAGGAGCAAGGCCTTTTACATTGTCTTTCATTACACTCTGATGAGCCAGCTATTTGGAGAGATGAACCAAAATGTGCACACACTCAGAAAGGTACCCAGGATATATACACTCACTAAGGGAAAGTGTGGACTCCTTAAATGAGGTCACATTTTAAGATCTGATGGCCATGTTGCTTCTGCGTGGAGAGAACTGTCTCCATAGCAGGATTTCATTTATACTCTGCGAGTTGTTGTGCTATGGTCAATTTCTTAATTAGGAGGAGTTCTCCAAGCAACAAAAGGACTTCTAGACCCTGATGTCTAGGGCATCAAGCTGATCTTCATCAGCTCCTAGCAAGCCTCAGCCCTCTGTGTGGGGTCTGTCAGGACTTTACCTGTGTGTGTGGGTGGGCATTTGTACCTGCCACACTGAATTAATAACAATGTTTCTTACCATTGTAAAATTGTTTGGGAAAACATTATCTTCAAAACGCAGCACCCACAACCTCCCTGGGCAGCCTGTTCCAGTGTCTCACCATCCTCACTGTCAAGAATTTCTTTCTAATACCCAATCTAAATCTCCCTTCTTACAGCTGAAAGCCATTCCCTCTCATCCTATCACTGCAAGCCCTTGTAAAAAAAACCCTTCCCAGCTTTCTTTAAGGCCCCATTCAGGTACTGTAAGGCTGCTATAAGGTTTTCCCAGAGCCTTCTACAGACTGAACAGCCCCACCTCACTCAGCCCATCCCTATTAGCAGATGATGCTCATCATCTGTTTGGCCTTCTCTGGACCTGATCCAACAGTTTGATGTCCTTCTTGTGTTGGGGGCATCAGAACGGGATGCAGTATTCCAGGTTGGGCTTGGTATTTTTTCCATTATTTTATCACAGTATCACAGTAAGCAAGGTTGGAAGAGACCTCAAAGATCATCAAGTCCAACCCATTACCACAGACCTCAAGACTAGACCATGGCACCAAGGGCCACGTCCAAACCTGCCTTGAACACCTCCAGGGATGGTGACTCCACCACCTCCCTGGGCAGCCCATTCCAGTAGCAAATGACTCTCTCGATGAAGAACGTTCTCCTCACCTCGAGCCTGAACTTCCCCTGGCACAGCTTGAGACTGTGTCCTCTTGTTCTGGTGCTGGTTGCCTGAGAGAAGAAAGCAACTTCCTCCTGGCCACAACTACCCTTCAGGTAGTTGTAGGCAGCAATAAGGTCTCCCCTTATGCTCCCAACAGTCTCATCGTGTGAAAGGCTCTGACAGATAAACAGTGGCAGAAAAGTAACCTTAAGAGAAGTCAAAGCAGAGGTAGCAGAAGTAGCCCACGTGGCACCTGGCAGCCACTGCAAGTGAGGGGAGGGAAAAGGGTGCTGGTGAGGTACTGGAGGAGGTGATAGACTGCAGCCGGGATCCAAGGATCCAGAATCATGTCCAGGCTGCTGGAAACCATGATGAATTTTCCTTTCAATTAGCATTACCAGTTATTTCTGCTCATGATTTAGGTTTGGGCCATAGGTGACGTGTGAAGGATTCTGAAATCTGTTATCATGTTGCTGTCAGTAATCCTTCTGGATCCTATGATAAAGACCTGAAAAGTCAGAGATTTAAATTGTTCTCTTTTGCAGAAGCAAATGAGCCTAAGTCCAGAGAATGTGGATTATCTTCTTGCTGTCCATTAACCGATCTACAGACCAGATATTTTAGTTCTAATCCAAGCAATTCTAATCTCTGAAAGACTAGAAAAATATAAATTGGTTTTGAAATCAGTTGTAGATAACCTTGATTAACACGTGACTTTTGCTTTAGTGTGAGAAACAACAGAATTAACTTTTATGTCTGTCCTGCTGCACTCCCAGTCTCGCTGTGCCCATCCTGCTGCACTCCCGGCCTGGCTGGAGCCATCCCGCCAGGCTCCTGGCCTGGCTATCCCTAGCCCGCCGCGCTCCTAGTCTGGCTGTTCCCATCCCGCAGCACTCCCGGTCCGCCAGACCCACCCGGGCCTTGCTGTCCCACGTCCCCGTCCCGGCCTGGCAGCCCTGGAGACGGTGCCGGTGGCAGGGGCGGGGCCGGGGCGCACGGCGAGAGGGCGGCTGCCCTCTGCCGGGCTGGGGGTGGCCGGCTCATCCCCGCCCAGTCCCCGCCCGCCCGTTGCCTGGGGAACGCGGGCAGGAGCAGCCGGGCTGCCGCTCCTCCATCCTCTTCTTCCCTCCCCGCCAGCACCCGCAGCGGAGCGGTACCCGCATCCGGACGCCCCGCCGCCATGCCCCGAGCCGCTCCGCTCCTCCTCCTCCTGCTCGCCTTGGCCCAGCGCCGCGCCTGTCTTCCCGGGCCGGCCACCGCCGCGCCCCCCGGTCGGGACCCCTGCCTCAGCCAGCCCTGCCAGAACAACGGCACCTGCTCGCCTTTGCCTGCCCGGGGCCCCTCCGCATCCCGCCGCCTGCAGGTGCTTCTGCCTCAGCCTCCGGCCGCCTACATCTGCGCCTGTCCCGCGGGGTTCACCGGCACCTCCTGTCAGGTAAGCGGCACGCCCTCCGCCTCGCCCCTCCTGGGGCGCCCCCGTCCCAGCGCCTTCCTCACGGCCTGCGTCCTTGTGCCCGGCTCTGCCCTTGGGTGTCCCTGGTCGCTCTGCGGCTGTCTCTCTTCTGTCCTTGTTCTGTCTCACCCCTACCCTGTCTGCGGGAGCCTCTGTCCGCCCTGCCTTGCCCCGCACGGAGCTGTTTCGGTGCCCGTTTGCCTGCTCGTCTGCCCCGGGGGCACGCAGCTGCGCCCAGTCCCCGTTCCCCCTGGCCGTCGTCCACCCCTCAGGGCCACTCCCTGCCGCCGGCTCTTCGCGTGGAAGCTGCTGGTGGCGTTCGCGGCCGCGGCGGGCGGCGGAGGGGCGCTTCGTGCCGGTGGGCGCGAAACGCGGGTGCCGGTGCTGCGAGCGACTGGCATTCATGGAGCCGTGCCGTGAACTGGTTCCCGAGCCGAGGGGAGAGCGGTTACCCCAGGCCATGAAACGGACGAGGCGAGCTAGGAGCTTGGTTAGAGGTGGATCAGAAGGGGGCTGAGGTCAGCCAGTACGTTCCAGTTTCGTCTCAATACTGTAGCCTCCTGCCACTGGCCGGTCCTTGTGTTGCATAGAATGCTAATAATTAAACGGTCATTTTCATATGTTAGAAGTGCTTTAAATCGTGTTTCTAATGGTCATTTTTAAGGTAGGAGTGCTTGTTTCCACGTTTCAGGTGCTTTTTTGATTTTGAATTCTGAAAGGTCAGAATGCTTAGAGTAGGGATAATGGTCTAAAATATGGAGAGGCAGTATCTGACGTGCTTGGTCATATTGGAGTTTAACGTAATAATGTTGAATAGAATTGTTTCTTACGCAAAGATTGTAATTCTGTTTCTTTATTTAGATCTCTAGCGTTACAGATTAAAATCTTTATTAGCATGTGACGAAATTCACAAAAACTTAATCTGCTGTTCTTCAGATAAGGAAAAGCAGGCACAGGGACAAAGAGGTTTGTTTCCTGCCTGTGTATACGATGGGTTCTTTTCTGTGACAGGACTGCACAAAAGGCTATATGGATCAGTTGCTATTTCTTATCAGTCCTCTGGTTTAAGTGGATTTAACATAGGAGCAGAAGAATACAAGTAAATTAAGTCAGATTTTTTTGTTTGTTTGTTTTTGTCTAATGTTTCTTGGTCATGTAGTATCTGAACTATGCTGTTGAACGTGTGAAAGGGATAGTACATTTACTGAAGACTTAATGTGTAGGTAAGTAGGAAAGCCTTTGTAAAGTAGGAGCGCTGTGCACAGAGTTCGGTGCTTGACTTGAAATGTCTCAGCTGATTCAGCGTGACAATGAAAGTGAAAATTTTTACACTAATGAGATTCTGTAAAATCAGTGAGATGAAAGTGGATTAAATAGATTTCTCACTGGCTAATTTTAGCTCTTGTCCTCTTAAGAGTTTACTATGTTTCTGTCACCGCAAAGACGGAGAGCGCTGTGTGTTTGATTCTGTTAGACTTAAGTATCTGAGATCCACCACTGAAAAATTAATGGCTCTTTTAAAGCCTTAGTAAAATGTAACACTTTCTGGCGTCATGTGTCCCGGGGGAGGGTTGTGCCTGGGTAACTGGATTTAATAGTTTCTAATAAAAGAGTTAGGCAACGTTTTCATATAATTTATTATTTTTATTAACTTACAGGAGTCATACATTGTCATACGTGTTGGTTGTTTGAGGTTTTTAAAAATAAAATATGGAGTAATTAACTTCAAAAAAAGATAAACAAATGAATGATATGTGTGTGGCTATCATGTCAGCAGTTGAAATATGGATGTCAGGAGTATAATAACTTGACTTAATTAACTAGAGGGCAGACAGATTTTTTTAAAAGATTGCTGAAAACACAACATCTCCATAGTTGAGGGTTCGCTCATTTTATCAAAATAAGAAATAAATTTTGTACAAATGCATTAGTTCTTGTGTTGCTCTGTCATTTAGATGCCTAATGGTTTACACTTCTATGAAGAAAGGTGAAAAGAGCCATATTTTCTAATTCAAAGATAATAAATAATTGTAAAGATTTTTTAAAAAAGGCTATAAGGATTTTTTTTTTTCTTGTATCCCTTAAGGATTATGAGAAAATGATGGCTAAATCTGGGGGTCACTTGGATACATCTAGATGAGATTTTAAGTCATGCCGCTGAGGTTGTTAGTGAACAATGGGACTTGCAGAGGGAAATGCCAAGAGGGGGAAAAAAAAGAACAGGAAATACTGTGCTTCAATACCCAGATCATGGAAGTTAACTTTTCTTTTTTTGGAATTTGTAATGGAGCTGAAGTTTTTTGGGAACCTCACTTCCCTGAAAATAGAGAATTACTTTCATGTAGTGAAAGAAACATTTCACCAATTCTGCTCAGATGTGTTAAGATATAGAATGAATTGAAAAAAATGTCCTAGGTCTGCCTACAAGTCAACTGGGCACAATGAGATTGATAATGGTAGAATGATTACTAACAGTTAAAGTTGGGGATTGCCCACAAATTTTGCTACTGATGTTTTTCCTGTAACTGGTTTTCATGCACTTGATGATGTTTGTGCTGGCATGGGGAAAGAATGAAACTGACACCACAAACACATGAGATATTTCTAGAAGTCCAGAGTGTTCCTATCACCAAGTGACATATTTAACTTGGATTTAAGCCAATGATCTTCTGTTATAATTGTTTTAGTAACTCATAATTTATTTCACAACAGAAATTACAGGTGCTCTTAGTATATCCATCCTGTGAATTGTGTGTGTATTTATATATTCAACAGAAACCAATGTGAGATCTTTTACTTTACAAACTTCAGGTTTGCTTTGTTATGGATCATTTGATTTCACAGTGCAGGACATTGCTGTGATGTGATTCCACTTTTCACAGTGGTGAATTATTTCCTATTTCTCCTTACCATACTTGCATACTTCTGTGTAAAGAAGAAATAGAATTTGCGTGTTAAAATATCTTAAACTTAGTTTGAGCAAAGTAATCGTATGGATTGCCAAGAAAATGCTACAAAAATAGTGAATTCCACTGTCTTTTTGCAGGATTTCAAAATTGGACAATTTTCACAGAATCACAGAAGGTTAGGGACTGGAAGGGACCTCAAAAGATCATCTAGTCGAACCCCCCTGCTAGAGCAGGATCACCTATACTAGATCCCACAGGAATGTGTCCAGGCAGGTCTTGAATATCTCCACAGAGGGAGACTCCACAACCCCCCTGGGCAGCCTGCTCCAGTGTTCTATCACCCTCACAGTGAAGACATTTTTCCTCATGTTCATAGAATCATAGTTTCTATAGAACTTCTTTGCCTCAACTTCCACCCATTGTCCCTTGTCCTGTCATTGGGCACCACTGAGCAGAGCCTGGCTCCATCCTCTTGGCACTCACCCTTTACATATTTATAAATATTAATGAGGTCACACCTCAGTCTGCTTTTCTCCAACCTAAAGAGCCCCAGCTCCCTCAGTCTCTCCTCATAAGGAAGATGTCCCCTTCCTTTAATCATTTTCATGGCTCTGTGCTGGACTCTTTCAAGCAGTTCTGTGAGGTCCTTCTTGAACTGGGGGGCACAGAACTGGACACAAAATTCCAAATGTGGCCTCACGAGGGCAGAGTAGAGGTGAGAGGAGAACATCTCTTGATCTACTAACTACAGCCCTTCTTATACACTCCAGAATGGCACTGGCTGTCTTGGCCACAAGAGCACAGCTTTACGCTGAGGGAATTTGATTAATATCTGTAACTCAATTTGAATTTATTTAAAGTTCTCTAAACTTGATATTCTCTAAATTTTTTATTTAGATTTTACTTTTCAATGCCTTTAACTTTTTTAGTTTCTAAGGACTAGTCTCAATTACTGTGTTATCTCAAATGATGTGTATAACCCAGTAAAACAGTTTTTCTTGGTCAGGCAAGATTGATGGAAAAACTGATTTGTGTTAGTGCATGATGAAATCATTTTAGAGACATAAGGTACAAAATAACTAAATAGGAAATGAAAAATATCATTATAGATTTGGTCATTTGCTGAAAAGTACAGAATCTGAATGTAGCTAATTGTATTAAATTGCATGATCTTGATTTGGTTACATGCTAGTGCTAATTTCAACTCAATTAAAGGATTGTGAGACCAGAAATTGTAGAAGGTGATGCGAGAAATGCCATTTTAATAGGCAGATGGGAGTCTGCAGAAATTTGTGTCACTTAATCCTAAACATAGATTGATGGGGTTTTTTTGGCCTGAGTTGTTTGGCTTGGTTTTGCTGTTTGGTGTTTTGGGGTGTTTTGGTTGTTTTTTTTTATACTTGCTCTGATGGCTCACTCTGTTCTGTTAAATATCAAGTCCCTTGTTTATCCCTAGTAACCCTTTTTGACTGTGATGCATTTGTGTTCTAATTAATCCCAATATAATTCCATGGAAAACATACTTTGATTAGTTTTTATTTTCTGTATTTAAATTAATTTTCCTGTTGTATTTTTTTCCCCTTTCAAAAACAAATTCCTCCACTCTTCCCTCCCTGCGTACATACTGAATTTTTTTCTTTTTCAGTCTCCTTTCTGAGCTGAGAGGGTTGAGCAATATTCCTGTTGGATGCTGCTAAAGATACTCTGTGCAGTGCTAAATCCCATTTTTTTTGTGTGTGCTGAGATGTTACCTGTTGTTTTGACAACTGCATTTGAGAGAAATCCTATATAATATCCACAGTTCGTTGTTCTGGCTTTATTTTAAGTTTTGGTTGATAACAGGTGAGCTAATCTCAGCAGCCTACCAAGAGGTGTCTGATAGTGGTGCAGTGATAGCCAAATGCCTCCATGTCAACTGAAAGCACAACATTTGGCCAGAGTAGGGCTAATTTCATTAAAACTTTGTAGTCCATGCGACGGGGCTGCTCCCTCTTCCAAAGCCCAGAGCCTCTCCTGTTCTCTCTAAGCAGCAACTAGATCTCTCCATTCAACCAGGTGCCTTCTTCCCTAGTTGGCTTCCTCACTAGCTGCATCATGAAGTTCATTTCCATACACTTCAGGAACCTCTGGGACCGTTCTCTCTCTTTTGTATTGTTTTTCCAGCGAACATCTGGGAAGTTGAAGTCCCCCATGAGAACTGGGAGTGGTAGCAGTTGTGAAATCACTGTCAACTGCTTATAGAATATTTTATCCTCTTCTCTATCCTGTTTGGTTGGTCTATAACAGATACCAGCCTTGTTGGCCTTCTCCCTTATTCATACCCATAAGGACTTAACACTGTCATCACCAACTTGTAGACGTTGAGACATCTTCCTAATAGAGAACCACCCATCTGCCTCTTCTTCCTCACCTATCCCTTCTGAAAAGTTGGAAGCCACTGATTGTAGCACTCCAGTTTTGCAAGCATCCCACCAGGTTTCCATGATGTCTTAGTTTTCTTGCTGCACAATGGCCTCTGGCAGATGAATAATCAGTACTATGAAGACTTGTAGCAGAGGTGTTTGTGAACAAGGTGCTTTTGAATGAGGTAAGAGCAGGATTCAATTTGACTGTGAAAGTAGGTTTGTTATACAGAGATAAGGTCACTGAATGTTAATGATTTTGGGAACTTTGTTGTACATGTATTAGTTACAACAGCAACTGTATTGTTCGAGAAGGCTTCTGAGTATCTTCAGGAACAATAGGTGTAAAAAGAGAAGATGTTATTCCTTTTCTTTATAACAGGGCTCCTTTTCAGTTCATTGCCCTCATGTGGTCCTTTGTAGTAGACCTACTAAAGCTGAAACTTGCTAACAAATGCACAAGAGAATGATGTCAGCTAAACATGCATGTTCTAAATAAACCCATTATTTGTGAGCAAGAGCCATGTGTTCTGCTGGTGAACAGGTGAAAGCCTCTAGTATGTTGAAGACTCCTCACTGACCTTAAGTGTTCAAAATGCAAATAATTTAAAGATGTGCAGATAATGTCACCAGAGAATAGAGGCTGCTCTAGATTGCTGTTGCCTTCTATAAATTCACTTAATACCCTGAAATCAAGTCCAGGTAACTTTGCTTACAAGATGGAGAGGGCAGAAATAGATAAGATGCAGGAAAAAGGGCAATAGGATAGTAAGTGTGGAAGGATTTGAATGACCTGGAAGAACATCTTGTTCACTTTTATTAAGGGACAAGAAGAGTCTGAATTGTAATAGCTTAAAGCAAAACCAGCAGGTTAACTTGTCTGTTATCCTAACACAAAATGAGGGAAAAACAACACACAAAAAACTCCAATCTGAGACAAAACAGAGTGAGATAAGAATAGTTTATTGAGCAAATCAGACAATCATAATACAAATACACAATTACCTTAGCCGTTTTGCAGAAAAAGCACAGCAAAAAGCAGCAGCAGGCAGAAGGAAGTGAGCTAAAAGCCCAAGACAGAGGTAGTCCTGCATCTCTCCTCCTCCCGGTGCCATCTCAGCAGAAGAGCCCACACCCATAACCCTGAGCCCAAACCCAGCAACCGGAGCAGGAAGCCTCTCGTGTTACAAGCCCTATAGTACTTTCCTTCAGCCGGTACTTTCATTTTGAAGCTGACATGAGGCAGGATGGTGTGAAGAACACCAGACTATAGCTCAACCTATGACAGAATAAAAGATAATCTTGAGACAAGAGTGAAGCTTGATAAAAAGCAACAGGAATGAGACAGTTATTTATCAGGGCATCAACTAATAAACTATGTGGATAAGGAAAATACAAGGACAGTTTCCTGTAGGTTTTGCAGACCTTGTACATTCCTTTGAAGTATTTGGTACTGGTGTTTGTCAATAATGACAGTAGCTATTGCCATGAATTATATGTCAATTCTTATATGTTGTTGTGTTGTTGTTGTTGTTTGGTTTGGTGTTGTTTGTTGTTGGGTATTTTTTTTTTGGTTGGTTTGTTTGAGGGTTTTGTTTTGTTTAATGTTAGTTTTGTTTTTTTCTAATTCACCCCTAATGATTTGTGCTTTGATCAAATGTGTGAAAGATCATGTAAATTTTATTTGTACTTTAAAACAAAAGTTTTTACTGTATGTATGGTTTCTTCTGCTGAAGAAATTAGGCAAATTATTAAATACTTTTTATAAAAATCAAATTGATGAATGAATCTCAGTAGTAGTAAACCAAAGTACAAGACTTAAGTTATATTATGGATCTAGCAGTCTATTAATAATTTTTAATTGACTATATACCTGTACTTCTGTTGTAATGGAATTTTTAGGCAAATATAACTGAACATTATTAAACAGAAAGAAGTAAGGATCATAGAATTCATTAGGTTGGTAGGAATCTTTAAAGGTTATCTAAGTCCAACCTCCTTGCAGTGGGAAGGGACATCCACAACTAGATCAGGTTCCTCAGAACCCCATCAAGCCTGATCTTGAATGTCTCCAGTGGTGGGCCCTCCACCACAATCCTGGGCAACCTGTTCCAGTGTGCCACCAACCTCATAGTAAAGAACTTATTCCTAATGACCAATCTAAATTTACCCTGCTCTAGTTTAATACCATTGCCACTAATCCTATTGCTACGTGTTTTTGTAAACACTCCCTCCCTAGTTTTTTCCCCTCCAGGTACTGGAAGGCTGCTATAAGGTCTCCTCAGAGCCTTTTCTTCTTCAAACTGAATAACCCTAACTCGCTCAGCCTGTCTTCATGTGACCATGTAGAAGTTTAATAATTTATCAGCAAAGTGCCTTTTGTGTTGAGAGTCCTAATTCTGCTGTCAGGTTGTAACAGGTTTTTTTTCCTGTTGTTTATTGTCATTATGGAATGCCAAGTTTCTGTTCTTGTATGCAAGAATCTGGGAAAATCTCTCATCTGAGAGTACCTCTGAATTTCAGTGAGTTGAGTTACCTCAGGTTTACTGACACAGACAGGGTCCTTAAGATCAGGTATTTGATTAATTCTTTTTAAGGCTCGAGTGTGCTGTGTGATGATGGCATATGTGGCAGCTGAGAAAAATGGTGTTGGGTCTCCTGGGAAATTAACGTGTTTAATTGAAGGAAGGACAAAATGACTTAATTTACATAACTGTGATAGAACTGTAATGTTAAACTATAAAGGCTGACTGTTGCCTCTTAAAAGTAGTGGAAAGGTACTGCATTGATGGTATATGAGTTCTTGATCATCTTTCTGAAGGTGCAAGGGGATCTGGCTTGTACAGAGCATGCTAAAAATATGGGACATTTTCTTTAAGGGGCTGATTGAGATTCTAATAAGACATCTCTTAAAGGTTAAGTAAGTTCATAGCAATTTCTTTGTCTTTAAAAGTGACAAATGTGAGTTTAGAACTAGTTATTTCTGTAATCATTTGACCTTGAGTTTCTTGGTGCTCCTGAAATGTAGCAGAGAATTTCTCTCAGGCGAATGCATGCAAAAGCAAGGTCAGCTATGCCACTTACTTCCAAAATGCCTTTCTTCTTGATTGCTTCCCTTGTAACACTGTAGAACTGTAGAATTGCTCTGGTTGGAAGAGACCTTTAAGAACATCAAGTCCAACATCAACTGCAAACTTCAATCTAGGACCACCATGGCCCTTAAACCATGTCCCAGAGTGCCCTGTCCACATGTTTCTTGAACACCTTCAGGGATGGTGACTCCACTTTGTCCCTGGGCAGCCTGTTCCAATGCCTGACCACTCTTGCAGGAAAGAATTCTTTCCTAATGTCTAATTGAAACCTCCTCTGGCACAATTTCAGTCCATTTCCTCTCATACTATCACTTGATACTAGGGAGAAGAGACCAATCCCCACCTCACTCCAATCTTGTTTCAGCCTCCTCTTCTCCAGACTAAACAACCCCAGGTCCCTCAGCTGCTCCTTGCAAGACCTGTTTTGTGGACCCTTCTCCAGCTTTGTTGCCCTTCTCTGGACATACCAGCACCTCAATGTCCCTCTTGTACTGAGGACCCCAAAACTAGGTGCAGTCTTGAGGTGGATCACTCCCCACCAGATTTTAATTCTTTATACAGGTGAGTAAGAAAGGATGGATTAATGGTTACAGTGATTCTGCCTTTTCACACAGGCCTGTTAGTATAGCATGATAGAATGGATTAATGGTTACAGTGATTCTGCCTTTTCACACAGGCCTGTTAGTATAGCATGATAGCTTTACCAGTTACAGGTATGCCCTCTGGTTATTAGCTCCTGTTAGTAGTGGTGTATAGCAAACTGGGGTATGGGCCAAAACCTTGATATATTTGGTTTGGGAATATGAAGGATTTTCTATTAACATAACACATTAGTGAGTGATTTCACCATCTTTTATGTTCATGTGAGAGATAATCAGTTGAGGGATACTTTAGAATGACAGCTGTGCTGGCAAACCTTGTGTAAGTGACATAGAGCAAAGTCGAGTGTTGTATGGAACTACTGTAGTGAGCCCAGAAGAGGGCCATGAGGATGATTGGAGGGCTGGAGAACCCTCCCTGTGAGGACAGGCTGTGAGAGTTGGGGAGGTTCAGCCTGCAAAAGAGAAAGAGCAGCCTTCCAGTACCTGAAGGGGGCCTACAAGAAAGCTGGGAAAGGACTTTTTACAAGGGCTTGTAGTGACAGGGTGAGAGGGAATGGATTTAAGCTTGAGGAGGGTAGATTTAGACTGGAGATTAGATTTACAGTGAGGATGGTGAGACACTGGAACAGGTTGCCCAAGGGAGGTCATAGATGCCCCCTTCCTGTAGGTGTTCAAGACCAGGCTGGATGAGACCTTGAGCAACCTGGTCTAGTGGAAGGTGTCACTGCCTATGGCAGGGGGTTTGGAGCTAGATGATCTTCAAGGTCTCTTCCTACCCAAACCATTCTGTGAATCTTAGTTGATTTCTGCATGATCTATGTGCTTTTCAGTACTGCGAGAGCTTCCAGCTCGGGATTTCTAGTTTTAAGGATGGCTTTTTTCAAGACACACTTATCTCCAGTTCTATTCTGTATTCCTAGATTTTTCTAGCCTCCTTACCTAGGATGTGAAAGTAGATGTCACTTGAATGTGGGGCATTGACTCTAAGCAGCTATTGATCCCTGATAGCTGCTGGTTGGCAGAAGCTCTTCCAAGCTCTTCGGCACAAAGCAGGGCAGTTTTGTGAAGCTGAGAAGCTTCATGAAAGCTTTGTTATGCTGGCAGCCTTGTGGGCTTGAAATTCTCTTGTATGGCTTCAAGAGATACTGTGTTCCCGAATCTTTGAGCAGAACACTAGTGCTGCAGCAAGGAGTGTAGATGTACCAGAAAGCTTCCATCAGAAACATGCCCATGACTTGGTCTCCTCCCATCAGAGGTGCCAGCAGAAAACTCTCCTTTATTCAGTGAACTGTCATTCTCTGATAACCCCTGTGTTCAATTGGAAGTTCTTCCCAGCTGTAACAAGTGTGGTACGGTGGCATCTGGTGGGGAAAATCAATGAGTATTTGTGTATTGATTTAGATGTTACCAATGCCATTATCTAATCTAATATTGGAAATCATTGAAAAACTGTAGTATCAGCTGTTGATCTGCATGGTTTCTTTGTCATTTTAAAGTAACACAGATTAGGTTCTCTTGTATTTTTCAAGGGAATTTATGTTGATTTTGGAAAAACCAATATATGGATGCATAAAAGCAAGACTGCAATGTCACCTCCTCTTTTGTCCTGTAGTAACTTGCCTGTTTGTTTATGGAAGTAGACATCAGTGAAATCAATTCTGAAGATCTAAAAATGCTGCCAGTTGGAAGTGGAATAAACAACAAATTGTCTTTTTGGCAGAGCTGAGATGATGTAGGTTTTGTGTATTTCTTATGTTAGAATCTGTGGTTTGCTTTGTATTAAAAAATATTTAGTTTCCATTTTTCCACACTCTATTCAAAGAATCTTTCTTTCTCATGGTACCTAATTCTTTTTTCAGGGTGGAGTCACTGTCGTTTGAGGTGTTAAAAAAAATTAGCAGGTGTGGCACTTTGTGACATGGTCTGGTGGTCATGAAGGTATTGGGTAGAAGATTGCACTTAATGATCTTAGTAACGTTAAGATTGGAGAAGACCTCTATGATTCTATGAATCTCAGCCTGCCTTAATAATCCACCTGGTTTTTAGTTACTGACCTCCACTATTCTTTCCTCTCTCCTTTTTTTTTTTTTTTTTCCTCCCCTTCCTGTCTTCCTAGCATTTTAACATGTAATGTCACACAGGAAAGGTACTGATGGAGCCTGAATCACCTTGTTCTACAAAAGTTTACTTTCTTTCTAAAGCAAATAGTGTCAAACAGAGAGGAAACAAAAGGTGGTGTAGGGGTATTTCAGTGCAGAAACTGATTTGGTTATACTCACTGAGTTGTGGGATGAGTGAAATAAGTCAGTAATAAACTTATGAGATAAGTGAGATGAAGAGGAGTATAGCATGTGATGCTGTGTGCACTTCTTTACTGAAGACATGAAATACAGACAGCATGAGGAAAAATGTAGAAAAGTTAAAATTTATGAATTGAATATTAAGCCTGTGTAACAGATAAGCTAAAATACTTGCTTTAGATATTCATAACAGAATAAAGGAACCAATCCATTCGGGCTTAATCACGGAGCACTTGTGATGGTGTTCTGGAATTTGGCAGCTCTAGAGGCTTTGATTTAACGTACAAAATACACCCTGAGCAAGGGAAGTGCATACCTCTTTGCTACTTTGGAAAGGAGGGACTGGGCTGGCCTCTTAGTCTGTGTTCCACATCTGCAGCATTACTGCTTCTGAACTACCAAGCTGCCCTTGTCTTTCACCTTGGCAGTGTTTCGCATCATTTTGGGGGTACTAGATGGATGACTAAATGGATATAAAGAAGCAACCATTAGAAGGCAGTCTCTCTGAAGTAATTTTTGTGAATGTTTTCCTGGCTTTATGCTACCTTTATATGAATAGCATCTGTTCAATTCCCAGTTCATGCAATGCTTAGGCATCTGTTCAGTGCCTAAGATGTTGTTTTTTTTCACTGTAGTTGCAGAAGTGCAATTTTTAAAATATGTTTTAACTCCAGACTGCAGAAATGAAGTTAACTTCTAGAAATCTTTTTTTTGTTTTCTTTTTTAGAATCTTCTTCCTTTTTTTTTAAAGAAAGCTTCTTTCTTGCTTTAATTGTGTTCCAGTGTACTGACTGGTCTTTGGGTATAAGTAAAATGATAGTTGGATTGAATTTTTTATTTCTCAGGTGAATTCACAAAATATATTATCAGAGAATCTGGCTTTTTTTTTTTCCACAACCTGCCTGTATTGAAGGTTCAAATCAATGCCTTAAGGATGCTGCATAGTGTTCCAGACATCTTTTTCACTCTTATGGGTATGAATGGTGAATTTTTCTCTTCCTATGATGTGTTATGTACCATTGTTCAAGTGGATTCTTAATGTTCCCTTTTATGGATTCCTGAATTTTGCTTTCTGCTAAAACATCATTGTTCTACAATACAGAAACAGACAGTTAAACACCTGCCATAGGATTTCACAAGAAAAGGAACAATAAGAGCTCACTTTTGACATGAAGGTACCAGACATCAGAACATACAAGAACCACATGCTCTGGGACATGGGGTAACAGCCACGGTGGTGTTATGTTGACTGTAGGACTCGATCTTATGTCTTTTCCAACCAAACCAATTCTGTGATTCTAACTTAACAATTCTATTAGACTCCCATCATTCAGGTCTATGCATAAAAATACTAAAATGGTGAGCCAACCATGGTTTCATTTTTTCACAGTGGGGAGTGGTACTGCTTGCATTCTTAGAGGAGCTTATTATAGAGGAGATTATGAACAATCTTTTGTGCCCAAATTACCCAGATACTGTGGAATGACTTGATCTCAGCAGTGCAGCTCTGAGGCTTGGCTCTGGAAGACTGAATCATTTGCTGTGCTGGACTTCAGAGTGTGGCAAGCACAGTTTTTCCTAGCTACCCTTGTCTTTTCTGCTTTTGCTGTACATTGATATAGGGCGAGTTCTCTGCCTGATTCTGTGTGAACATACAACATTTGCTATGACTCAAGATGAGATGAATGAAGGAAGAAATAACTAAGTCTGTTTTGAAGGCATATTTAAATTAGTAATTTAAGACTCTTTCCATTGGTTTCAACTGATTGTGAATTGGATCAGTAATCTGCAATACTGATCAATATCTGCCATATCATATTATTGGTCAATTCATATAAAATGGTTCTGGCTACAAATAATTAATAGATATAGGAAAAAAATCCTTCTCTCTGCCATTGTTTTGCTTCCTTGCTTCCTGCTTGGTCTGTTAACATTGCCCTTTTGAGCTAAAGATTTGGAAGCCTTGTATTGCAAGGCTTGGTTTATAATCTACCCCTGGCAGTGTTCTTCAGCATCAAATGTTTCTGTATCTCCATAATGATGGGTAACACATCTTCTGATATTATGAGAAAAGTATAAATCTTTAGACCACAAAATGGGCTCTACAATTTTCATGTCAAATTTATACCACGAACTTTCTTGTTCCTCCTATCACCTCGTAGTGGTAGGATGAGGGGCAGTGGCTTTAAGATGGAAGAAGAGAGATATAGACTGGAGATTATGAAGACATTTTTTATAGTGAGGGTGATGAGATATTGGAATAAGTTGCTAAAGGAGGTTGCAGATGCCACTTCCCTGGAGGTGTTTACAGCCAAATTGGACAGGCCTTGAGCAACCTGGTCTACTGGAAGATTTCTCTGCCTGTAACAGGGGGCTTGGAATTAGATGGTCTTTAAGGTCCCTTCCAATCCAGACCACTCTATGATTCTAACAGAACCTTTTAGAGCTCACAGAACTGATCTTCAGAGGTAATAAATACTGTGGTGTTTGTTTTTTTCTCTGCTGGTAAGAATCTGTTTTCATGATAGTTGATTTCAGTTCAATATTCTAAAGTTTTTTAGTATATATGATCTAGCTATTGATGGATTTTGGTCCTGTATTCAGCTGTGGCAAGGTCTTAATTTGGTACCACTTTCCCCACTTCACCTTAGCACAGGATGTTTTTCTAGTCAATTGTTTAACTAGTTTGTTTTAATTTCTGTGGAGTGGCTCTGTGTCCCTGGAAATGTTCCCTTACGTAGACTATAAACTTCTGGAATGCTCAGTAATAGTTAAAACTCTTCTTATTATAATGAAACATTTTCTCTCTATAGTAAGAAACACACCAAATGCGCATGTAACTTTTTATTGAGGGTTTTTATTTGCGCATCTGTGAAAATTCAAAGGGTCTGGTTTCTTCTATAGGTTAATTTGTTTAACCTCATCCTTTCCTTAATGTGTTTCAGGGAAAGAGAAGTGTGTACAGAAGGGCTGAAGCAGAAGTGGGATACTAGGCATACCTGCAGTAGCAGGGGGGTTAGACTAGATGATCTGAAGAGGTCTCTTCTAACCCCTATTGTTCTATCTTTGGACAAAATCACTCTTCTGCTAGTAGTCACTCTCCATTATCTTTATTATTGGAGAAATAGCATACTCCACATGGGAGAAAACACCCAGGGTGCTGATGAGGATCATGTGGAATCATCTACATTTGTCTGTGTAGAGCTGAGCTTTATTTAGAATTTTTAATGCTGATCACTAGCTAGCAAAGCTCCTGACTCCTTGCCAGCTCCATGCACAATTACTGTGGTCCCTGGAGTGTGGTGCTGAGGCACTGCAGCTGACTAGTAATGCAGCATCATGCCAGAATTAACCCTGCTGAGCCAGCTCCAATAGTTTTCCTATCTGCAGTATGCTTACTTTCCACCCTGAAAAACCTGCAAGCAACTGAAAGCCAAATGTAGTCATCACATTGTCCACACAATATTCTACTTATTTTGTTTGAGTATGAACCAGTTCTAATTTTGTGTCCTAGGAGATTTCACAGAGTGCTCTTTACTAATTACAGCAACCTACAGATGGAGAACTCTTTCTTTTTTCTGCTTCTTGTGCCCTGGCTACTGGGTCAGCTCACTACGAAGTCTGATACACATCCAGCTTTCTCCCAGCTGATTGCCTACAAATTGCAAAAGTCAGTATTTGAATGTCAGCAAATGATGTTTTCTGAACTTGGCCAAAGTAAATATATTTTTCTTAGGAGCTGGCTTTTGCAATTAGTAAATTTCTGGAAGTTTTGGAAGAACAAGAGGCCATGTTGGATCCAGGTTATAGTCGATCTTAGAGGTCTCTTTCAACTGAAACAGTTCTGTGTTGTGGATGCTCCCTCCCTGGAGGTGTTCAAGGCCAGGTTGCATGAGGCCTTGAGCGACCTGTTCTAGTGGGAGGTGTCCCTGCTTATGGTGGGGGCTTGGAACTAGGTGATATTTGAGGTCCCTTCCAACCTAAACCATTCTATGATTCTGTTAGTGTTCATTTCTCCTTACCATCATTGACTTCCATAACTTGGTCTGTTACACAGAATGAGCCTTAGATTATGGGTTTGTCATCTGAAAAGAAGCCAGTCTTGGTGTGTGTCTGCTCTATTAGAGTCAGTGTTGGTGGTAGATCAGAGACACAGTGTTTATGGAAAAGGTAGACTTTTTAGTTTCAGAGTATGGAGAATTCAACACTTACTGCAGATATCTGTATTCTTGAAGTTTTTTGGAACAAGAATATTGAATGAGGTACAAAAGCTATCTTGTAGATTCCCAAAGTGTATCTTAGCATTTTTTTATTAATTAACAAATGAGGAGTGCCTCAACTTCTACACAAAACATGGAAAATTTAGAGATTGGAATATGCATGTGTAAGATATAACTAATTAGACAACTTTGTATAGGTATTATGGGTTTGCCCTCATAATAGAAGGTTTTGATCTTAATGTAGCTGTAGTAATCAAAAACTAAACAAACAAAAAAACCAAACAAGCCAAAACAGTTTTAATAGTCACAGGATCCTGTGTTTCTGTGATATTAAAACTAGAAGTTAAAAGTACAATTCAGCACTTATTTTTCAGTTGTGGTTGCATAACTGCGGAGTTTTGCAGTTGATGTCTTTTGATTTATTCATCAGTCATTGTCATGGCTATGGGCCCTCTTCAGCTAGATCAGTTCAGTCCTTTGTCCAACATGTAAGGTCCAGTAAAAGTGTCCATTAATACCAGTTTTGAGGCTGCTGCTCTGATAGATGCTTAAAAGCCTATCTGGCAAAACCACCCTCACATTTCATAGAATTGTTTAAGTTGGAAAAGACTTAAACATTGAGTCCAACCATCATGTCCAGCTGTCCGTGGCTGTTAAACCATTTCTCCAAGTGCCATGTCTACATGTTTTTTGAACACTTCCGCTAGCTTCAAATGGCCATGGGATTGTGCTAAACTATGTCCTACTCATTAAAGGTCTTTGTCTTCTTGATATTAACCTAACGAGTTCAGGATTCATTCTGAATAAGAGTAGCTAATTATCTGCAAGTTTATCTGATTTCTAAAATTTAAATGTTAGTATTAACTAGAACTAGTGTTGCATTAGAGTGAAAAGCACTGAATAAGAAGCATTGTGCAGTTTCTCTTGAATCATAATTCAACTCTGTTTCTTTGCAATTCAGAATCACCACATTCCTGTAATAATCCTGTTTTATCATTTTTTTCCAATTTCTGTATATATATAACTCTGAAAACTATACTGCTTTTACTGTTAGAAATAGGTCCATATGATGATAAAAAGGTGACAAATACAATGGGAATTTCCCAAAGAAATCTTTCTGGACTGGACAAATAAATAATGGTCTCTTTATATTCTTGTTTCTTACACCAGTTTTTTTATGGGGAGATAACTCATTGGTGCTATCTGAACTGAATGGTTGAAAGCTTAGTTAATTTTTTTAGGAATTAAATAAATTCTCTTCATTGTAATCCATCATTTGGAAGAACTGCTTATAGACATTCTGTTTATATATAGTCATCCATAAAGTAACTGTTCTTGGATCTTCAAATATGCTTTTTTAAAAGCTAATTTCATGTGGCCATCCAAAAGTACAAATGCTGCCCATCATCAGGAAAATAAGGTTTCTAGTTGGCACTTCTCATGAATGTCTAGTGTTGCTCAGATGCAGATGTCAGTGAACCAGTTCACTGATGTTGTGATAAACCAAGCATATGTTTCCTAGGCACTTCAAAAATAGGAAGTCTTTGAAATTTTATCAGGGCTGTCAGTAAAAACTCAGAGTTGCTTTTGTCCTGAAAGCTGCAGTGCTTACTGCAGCTTTGAAATTGTGTATGCTTCTGTTTGGCAAAAGAAAAATAGATTGTCAGCAGCATACACAGTGACACAATCTCTATTCTGTTGCTTACATGTAAAGCTATTACATTTAAAGAGTTTACATCTATCTGAAACAGAATTACATTTTTGAAATGCAGTCTTGTATCTTGATGTCTAATTAGGGATTTCATCCTTCAGTTGGCAAATGATAGCTTACTTTTTAACTGCTGCCAAAAGTGTATGTACTACTGCTCTCTATTTCTGAAATCGAAACTGTTTATTACCTTGCGTATCTCTTTTCATTAGCTATGCAGAGCAAGATTGGCCAGTATTACTAAAATGGAGAAGCATTTTCAGAAATAAACTGGGACTGACGAGGAATTGCCAACAAACACCATCTTAGATGTGTAACAAACAAAATCTCAAAAATCTTTCCAGGTAAGACATGCCAGGAGTGACACTACACTGTGCCACCACGCTGGCTCAAAAGAGGCCGAACAGGCAATAATGACTATTTCCGTAATAGTCATTATTGAAAAGAAACTTTGTGCTGACCAAAATGCTGCCTTTCAGATGATTCTTTTTTTTTTTTCTTCCTACTTGTTTTTTAGTACCAGCGAGCATTGTTTCACATTGAAACTTGGATGAGTTCAATGGCACTTTTTTTTTCTCCATACTGTTCAACTAATGAACATTTACTTTGCTTAAAATAACAGCAATTGAATGGGCAAAGTTGCATGCCATAGTGAAAAGAGAAACAGTTTTATCAGGATGCAAATGAAAAAAAGTGGATTCATTTTTTTGTTCCTTGGTTTTCACCGTTGTCATATAGATGACATATGAATTTGAGCTCCTCTCCTATGAAGACAGACTGAGAGAGCTGGGACTGTTCAGTCTGGAGGAGGCTCCAAGGAGACCTTATTGTGGCCTTCCAGTATCTGAAGCGGGGCAACTGGAGCAAAACTAGAAGTGGGTAGATTCACATTGTGTGTTAGGAAAAAGTTCTTCACCGTGAAGGTGGTGAGACACTGGAACAGATTGCCCAGGGAGGTGATGGAAGCCCCATCTCTGGAGGTCTTTAAGGCCAGCCTGGATGGGGCTCTGAGCAGCCTGATCTGGTGCCGAGCGTCCTTGCCCGTGGCAGGGGGGGTTGAAACTAGATGATCCTTGAGGTCCCTTCCAGCTCTGACAATTCTATGATTCTAATTTACATTTATGGGAGAATTCAGTTGTAAATCTAGTGGAGAATTCAGGTGAGGCTGACAGATTGGTAGTTCCCAGGATCATACTTTGTACCCTTTTTTGGGTGCAGTGTTCCCCTTCTTCCAGTCACCAGGGACTTTATCTGACTGCCAGGACTCTTCAAATATCACAGAGAGTGGCTTGGCAACTACATTTCCTCAGCCAGCTTCCTCAGGACTGTGGTGTGCATCTCATCAGGTCCCATAGCCTTGTGTATGTTCAGATTTCTCAGGTGTTCATGAACATTGTCTTCACTTACAGTGGGAGTGACTTTGTCCCCCTGCTCTCCATCTTGTGATCCTTCAACTTGGGAGATGTGAGATTGCCAGTGAAGACTGAGGGGGGGGAAAAAAGGTTGCTGAGAACCTCATCTTTCTCCTTGTCTGCTGACACCAGCTCTCTATTCCCACTCCTCAAAGTGGATGTGCTTTCTTTGCTGGATGATGTACCTGTAGAAACCCTTCTTGTTATTCCTTGCATCCCTTGACAAGTTCAGCTCCAGCCACACCCTGGCTTTCTGACCTCTTCCCTGCATGACCAGGCAGCATCCCTATACTCTTGCCAAGAGATTCCCAATCTTTTTATTCTGTAATTCATACATTCTCAACAAAAAATAAAGCTCCCTTTCACTTGCTGATTTCTATGTTGCTGTAATTTCATTTTTTAATGTAGTTTCACAACTGCTAAAATAACTTTAAAAGTTAACCAGACTTGTTAATGTTGGGTTTTTTTGCAACTTTCTTTTTTTTCCTTTTTTTTTCTTTTTTTTCTTTTTTTTTTTTTTTTTTGATAGAAACATTAAATAGTGTCCTAATTCCAACTGAAATGGGTGGCACTGAAAAGACTTCTTGGATTTAATGGGTAAACACTGTAAAATGCTGAAAAGATTACAAATAATATATGAATATTGGGCTGCTGACATTTGAATGTAGAAAATTTAATCACTGTTGTGGTGATTATCCATGTTGAATATTTGGATAGGAGTCCACTATAGTGTTGATAGTGGAGAAAGTCATGTGGGACAGGGCTGAAGATATTGCCAGAAATTATGTGTAAGAAAAATCTTCAGAAGAAATTGTTTTCCAAAATCTTGTTACATGCTGTCATAACAGATTAATTTCCATTATTTCAGGAGGTGTATGTACAAATTATTATTATTGTTTTTAAATTTTAAAAAGTAGCATCTTGTAACATAGCATATTTTTTAAAAAAAAGTTTTATCAGATGGGAAAAGTGAATGGGAAGTTTCAGAAGCTGGTAAGCTCATGACTGGAGGCTGTTAAATGCAGTTGTCTTGTTCTTGCTCATAGAGCATGCACATTCTATTAGGAAAAGTGTGTCTTCAGTTACCCCTCCTATCACACTATCAGGATTTGATTTCTCCTGCATGTGTGGGTTCATGTATCTGGATCAACTAATTAACTGAATGGGCTAATAATGGAAAACTAAGCCCTCAAAGAAATCTTGAGCAGCTTTGGCTGATGTTGGCTAGAATATTACAACTGTAGTAACAATATTACAACAGTAGTAAGTTCAGCAGTTCAACCTTCAACCCTCAAAAGGGGGGAGTCTGTGAGTTTCTGTGTATGAGAACCAAATGTGACAGCAAAAGTTTTGATCAGTATTTTTCCAAACACCTTTTCTGTGAGCTGTTTACTGTGGATATCCATTTAAGACTTAAGTACTGACATGTGAATACATAAATAATTAGGTATTGACAGTAACAAAGTTTACAGGAATATTTCGTTTCAAAACAGGATTTATTTTTATTTTCCCTCCTCAAGCCACTGACTTTTTTTCTTCCCCTGCAGCCTTTTTCATAGGTTACCTGAGGTAATTCTTGAGACATTTAGGATCCAAATATAGAATGGCCACAAAAGAATTTGAAATTAAGGCTTGAGTGTGTTCCTACATGTTTAATTTAACAGCTTCTCAATTTAGGGTCACATGTTTTGGATTCCAGCTAGTTAAAATTTTAGTAGTCTTTCAGCATGTAATAGAAGATACGAAGCTCTTCCATTTAGGCTTTATTACGGTAGATATTCTCAGGTATAATAGCTGAAAAGCAAAATGTAGCTTTTCCCAAGGTACCTTTAGAATGAACTTTTGAGTTATTAAACTGTTTTTCTCTTGGATGTGGAATTGCTTCCAGATAACAATCATCAATGAAGTATTTTCTCCTTGGGCAGGATAGTTTTAGACAGACAGTATACAAAATATGCTCTAAAACTCTTGAGAGCTCTTCAAGCTCATTTGTCTCATGAAGGGGTGGTGTCCGTATAGCCTGTCAAATTTAGGTTACTACAGTAATTTCCCAAATAAGAAAAAGAAAAAAACAAAAAGCTGGGAATGATGCATTCTCCAGTCCATGTGGAAAAGATCTCTAAGATCATCAAGTCCAATAGTCAACCCAGCACCACCATAGCCACTAAACTATGTACCAAAGTGCTATGTCCACATGTTTCTTGAACATGTCTGGGGATGGTGACTCCACCACCTCCCTGGGTAGCCTGTTCCAATGTCTGACCACTTTTGCAGGAAATTTCCCTCCCCTCCCCCCAGTCTCCAACCTAAACCTCCCCTGACACAATTTCAGGCTATTTCCTGTCATTCTATGGTCTGGTACTAGGGAGAAGAGACTGACCTCCATCTCACTCTGACCTCATTTCAGGGAGCTGTAGAGAGCAACGAGGCCTCTCCTCAACCTCCTCATTTTTCAATGCTGTCAGCATTTTCTGTGCTCTCAGAATGAAAATTGTGTTGTGCTTTGCTTGTTCTGCTCATCAGTTCTGGGCCTTTAGAATATAACATCTTGTTAGTATGTGAAATGTAAACTAAGATCATTGAATGTTGTCTGTGTATGTCCTTCCTAGAGTTCTAGGAATTCCATTGATTTTCTGTGACTAGACTTACTTGTTAATTTTTTTAAATATGTTTGAAAAGTTTCCCCTCTTACATTCACAGTGTCAGCAGATGTTACTTCCCTGCCTGTCCTTTGTAAACACATGGAATCTGTGGAGAATGGTGCTTCTGATTGTTTGCCTGGACTTGAAGTGACTTTCCCACTCTCATATGAGCAGAAGAGGTTAGGAAAATACAAGTGTCAATTTGAAGTTTAATTTTTTTTCCTAAATCCTCCATTTTTCTGCACAGTAGAATTCCAGGTTTTTACCAACCTGTGTTTTCAAAGCCCTGATGAGGATAGCTCATTCCTGTCTTATTTCAAAGGAACACTGTTTTGCTTGCCTTTGAAACTAGAAACCCTTGCTATGGCTGTGGCTTCATTTCATCAATTACAGCCTGTTCTGCGTGCTGCAGAATTCTGATAATGAGACTTCCCCAGTTTATATAGGTCACCACGAGGACCCAAGAACAGAAATCAGATAACAGAAGGCAGATGGAAAAAAAATGTGAAAAGCCAGTAACTATATCTTTTAACAGGGAGGTAATTGGGTAAAACTTTTATTCCAGAAGTTTGACTCAAAGCCTCAACTATAAGACATCACAGTCTACAGCCTTCCATTTCTGGGGGAAAGACATTTTGTGAGGCTCATAGATTCAAACAGTTTTACCAGAGGGATACAAGTCCTTTAAAACACAGAGCTTCAATGTATATTCCCATTTTTCTGGTATAACCCTGATGACAACAAAGTTTAGGGAATATTTAGCATTTTTGCAGGGATGAAAGATGATGCAGCAATCAATAAATTACACTAAATTGGGTAGGAATATTGATCTGCTGGGTGGTAGGATGGATCTGGACAGGCTGGATCAATGGGCTGAGGTCAGTTGTATGAGGTGTAAGAAGGCCAAGTTCTGAGTCCTGCACTTGGGTCACAATAACTCCATGAGCACTCCAGGCTTGGGGCAGAGTGGCTGGAAATGTGCCTAGCAGAAAAGGAACTCAGTGTGGGGAACATGAACCAGCAGTGTGCTCAGGTGGGCAAGAAGGCCAACAGCATTCTGGCCTGGATCAGGAATGGTGTGGCCAGCAGGAGTAGGTTAAATGATTATGCCCCTGTACTCAGCTCTAGTGAGGCCACGCCTTGAATAGTGGGTTCAGTTTTGTGGCCCTGACTACAGAAAGGACATTGAGGTGCTGGAGTGTGTCCAAAGAAGGGCAATGAGGCTGGCAAAGGGCACCATGTAAATTGACCCATGATCAACAACCACAAAGTTCTGATGGTGGCACCAGGCTTAAAGCCAAGAATTCATCTGGTGAGTCTTCCTCAATCTGCCTGGATTGGTCCCTGCTAGAGGGAGGATAGAGGGGAGCACTACCTGTGCTCTCACCCCCTTGGCCAGTTGACCCAGGGCCCTGAAGTATCTCTTGACAGCTCTCTGTTTTCTTTTTTCTAGTTCATCATTGCCTTACTGGAAGGTCAATAGCAGATAGTAATCTGTGGGCTGCACCAGGGTAGGAAGCTTTCTTGTCATGGCCTTAACTCTGACTCCAGGAAGGCAGCACACTTCCATTATTCAGGAGTCAGGTCTACATATTGGGCCTTCCATTCTGTTTAGAAGGGAGTCACCTATAACGGTGGCTCTTCTCCTTTTCTTTTTGATGCTAGCTTTGGACTTCTTTAATCTTGGGAATGCTTCTAAAGTAGTTGATTCAGCTTCCCCATTGATTGGCTGCACTTGTAAGACTTCATACCTGTTGCTAACCCAGACTCTGGGGAGGGAGCAGACTCCTCTGTGGGATGAGTCAGGTTGGCAAAAAGGATCCTCTGTCCCTGTCAGAAGGGAATCACCACCAACAATATCTGTTCTCTTTTTCTTGGTAGAGGCAGCCTTGATGCATGGTGCTGACTGTCTTACCTTTGGTAGCTGCTTGGGAGTGTTTTCATATTTGTCACTGTTTATCTTTTAACCAGTGTGGGATTTACTATATTTTTTTCTTATCTCTAAGCAAATGCTTAGAAAAATCAGGTTGCATTTTCCTAAAAAAAAAAAATTAAAAAATTTGAAGGTCTATAATAATGACATATTTCCCTGTTATTAGCAAATAATTAAAAACTAAAAAAAAAAAAAAGGCAAAAAAACCCCCAAAAAACCAAACAACCACCCCACGAAAAACTGAAACTCATGAAAACAAAACAAAAAAAACCCCCAAGCCCACAAACCCAAGTAACTATTAAAAAAGTTCCCAGTAAACAACCATCATAATTGCAGCATGATGGGGTTGGATCTGGGGATCATCTAGTCCAGGCCCGTTGATCAGAGCAGGGTCACCCAAGGTAGATTGCCCAGGATCACAATGTTCACATGGATTTGGAATCTCTTCATAGAAGGAGACTTTACAGCCTCTCTGGGAAGCTTGTTTCTGCGCTCCATTGCTCTCAAAGTGAAGAAGTTTTCCTCTACATTTCAAAGACTAATATGGTGAAGTAGAACTGTGCCTAGAAATTCTAAAACACAGTCAAGATTTGTCTATATTTAGCTGTGGATTTATAGCAAGTCGCAAGGTCTTTATTTCTGCTAAGGAATGTTTTAATAGTTTAGCTTTGGTTGGTAGTGGAAGAGGAGAGTGGGGGAAGTCTTTGGCCAGAAATCTGTAGTGAGCTGCAGTGGAAGCTGTGTGAAACGAAGATTCCTGAGTTACAGAAGCCTTTGCGAGATCTCTTTATGATAAATAAAACTACAGGTAGAAAAAGTCACAGTCTTTTTTTATGAGCAGAACAGAGAATTGTAAGATTAGTGTTTAAAAAGAAGAAAAAAAAAAAAAGGTGTACAGTGCTCTGGGTTTGCTGGGGTGGTATAACTTAGCCATAGGATGACTGATGAAGATACAGAATCTGTCCACTGGGACGGAGATAAAAAGCTCTTTCTGTTTTTAGAAGTAATTCTAAAATCAGAAGTGCAGGCTAAATAGGTGGAACAGATGTGGTGAGCTTTAATAACAAGAAAAAGAAAAAAAAGAAGGTCTCACCACAGTATGACAGTGCTTTGTTTTGCAAGGTTATTGAAACATGAAAGCTAATAAGAACTGATGGTGAAGAGCAATGATATATTAGCAGGTGGAATCTTGCCATTGAATAAAAGCACAAGTACAGTTGCAGTTGGGTGTGTCCTTAATTGTGACTATAATTCTAACTTCATCACTCCAGCGTGCATTTTTAGTTGCAAGCTGCTTGTATCACGGGACAAGAAAATATGGGTAGTTACCAACATATGGGAAGTCATTCTAAAGGAAACAGTAATTATTTTAGGCATTTACCAGATGGTTTGTCATCTAAAAACTGCTTTGCTTTGCTTTCATTTTACTGGCTTTTCGATTAAAGTGTGCACAGAAGGAAAGTATCCTAAAGAAATTTAGGATAGGATAGTGCTGTGCTTCAATCTGCTTGTAATACTCCCAGTTTCCAAATATTTATGTGGCAGATCCATATGCATGTTTGTGGTGGAATATGGCTTTATTTTTTTATGGGGTAGATACCACACCAAGGATTTATAGGCATACCTACAGCACTACTTGCTGTAATTCTGCTGGCTTATGAGGGAGGAGGTTTCTGTAGTTAGTTAAGAGAGCCAAATATTTTCTCTTAGCAGCATTCCAAACACTGATAACATTGACTGTGTTTTTGCATAAGATTAATTATTTTGCATGATGTGGTTTTGTGGAGTTAGAAAATATGTAAATATTTCACTTTATGGAATTATTAAGGTTGGCAAACACCTTCAAGATCATCGAGTCCAACAGTCAGCCCAACACCACCATGCCCACTAAACCATGTCCCAAAGTGCCATGTCTACACATTTCCCAAACATGTCTAGGGATGGTGACTCTCTCCCCTCCCTGGGCAGCCTCTTTCCATGCCTGACTGCTCTTTCAGGAAAGGCTTTTTTCTTAATATCCAATCTAAACCTCCCCTGACACAATTTCAGGCCATTTCTTCTTGTCCTATCACTACTAAATTTGGAGAACAAACTAACCACCTCCACCTCACTCCAACTTCCTGTCAGGAAGTTGTAGACAGCAATGAGATCTCCTATAAACCTCCTCTTTTCCAGCCTAAACAATCCCACTTCTGTCAGCAGATCCTCGCAAGACCTTGTAGGCCCTTCAGCAGCTTCACTGCCCTTCTCTGGACACACTCAAGCACCTCTATATCCTTCTTGTTGTGAGGGGCATAAACTGAACCCACTATTCAAGGTGTGGCCTCACAGAACTGAGTACAGGGGGAAAAACCCTGCCCCAGTCCTGATGGCCTTTTTGGCCACCTGGGTACATCTTGCTCATGTTCAGCCAGCTGCCAACCAGCAGCCTCTGGTCCTTTTCTGCCCAGCAGCTTTTCAGGCATAGTGCCTCAAGCCTGTAGCATTCATGGGATCATTGTGACCCAAACTCAGGACCCAGCACGTGGCTTTATTAAACCTTGTACAACTGACCTTGACCCATTGATACAACCTGTCCAGGTCCCTCTGCAGAGCCTTCCTACCCTCAAGCAGATCAACAGTCCCATCCAATTTGATTCCCATGACCAAACCCCCCCATAATTGTCCTGATGGCACCAGCCTCTGAGCCAACGTCATCATTGGTAGTTCTTTTTCTACTAATCACATTGCAGGGAAGCCAAGTTCAGGCACTCAAGAGGTTATCCTTTTCCTTTTGATATTTTCAGGAGAAAAATACCATACTTCTCAAGATTCAAGTCCTGTTTGGGATCATAAATTAAAATTAAATAGATAATTATTTTCTCTTTACTTGATGTTTTTTCAAGAAAGCAGTCTTGAATGTTGTCATAAAAAATACAGGCAGCTCCAGCAAAGGCTAATAGAAAAGTGACAGAAGAGTGATGGATGAATCCAGCAAGGCACTGGTGAATTGGTGTGACAAAGCTGGTGCAAGAGCCCCTTGCTTTTATCTTGCTTTTTAGTCTCTCCTTTCCCCCCCCACATTTAATACTAATATACAAGCCCAAGAAGACAAAGATTGTTTAAAATTTCTCTGGCTTGCCAGCTTCTCTTTACTCTCCAGATCTATCAAGGGCTAGTGTGAGTAGCCAGAGCTTAAATAACGTTTAACCTGACTGTAGACATAGTCACTAAATTCTAGTGAAACTGTCTTTGATGTTACTTGCTAATAATGAAGTGACTAGTTCATTACTGGTAAGCTGTTTGGAATGAAAATAATTAACTAAAAGTTAATCACAGAGTGATAGGGGTTGGAAGGGACCTCCGGAGATCATTGAGTCCAACCCCCTTGCCAAGGCACATTCACCTGGATAAGGTCACACACTGATCCAAACTGGTTTTGAATATTTCCATTCAAAGGATGGAGACTCCACACCTCTCTAGGCAACCTGTTCCAGTGCTCCCTCACCCTTAAATTAAAGAAGTTCCTCCTCATGTTTAGATGGAACTTCTTATGCTCAATTTTGTGCCTGTTATCCCTTGTCCTGTCACTGGGCACCACTGAGAACAAACTGGTCCCATCTTCCTGACACCCACTCTTGAAGTATTTGCAAGCATTTATGAGGTCTCCCCTCCAGTCTTCTTTTTTCCCAGGCCAAAAAAGACCCGATTCTCTTAGTCTTTCTTCATAAGAGAGAAGTTCTAGCCCCCTATTAATGAAGGTGTTGGAGAAGGGACAGCTTTGGGGATAACTATTACATTTTATGTATGCCTATTTGTTTAAGTAATTCTTTATGCTGATGTTGACAGTTGAGTTTGAAAGAATACATTTTACTGCGGGCATTTTGTTAGGTTTTCCTGTGAACTGTTCCTTTGTTGCATTTGATATAACAAAAGCAGATTGTGAAGCGCAACTCAATCTTGCTGAAAGTGGTAACAAGCAGAACTGTTTGATTTAAATGGGAATTCAATATTTCGTTCACTCTTATTGTTGCTGTCTTAGAAAGTCAGTGATTCAACAGGGGAGACCATGAGAACTTTTTATGTACTCCTGTATTTCTTCATCCCTGAGGCTTTAAATTTCAGTACCATTTCAGTACTATACAAATCCAGACCTATTTCTTTTCAGGATGAGACCATGGAGATTTAACATATGTCTGTTTGTAGTAGTCTTTTTCTTTTGATTTTAAGACCAGAAATGTTATTTTGCTTCAGTTTGGTTTGATTTTTTGTTAACCTGTACTTTGGTCCTGGAATTTCAGGAGGTATTGGTAGAGGATGCATGTGAGGAACAATTAACAAAAATTGACTGGAGTTTCTCCTAATCAAATGCAGGAACATTAGAATAATGTATTGGCTACTGCCAAGAGATATAGAACCTTCCAGATGAGCTTGTAATTAAGCAGCAGATCATTTGAACAGGGAGAGGAAAATGTATGGATTTTGTAAACTATCAAAGCAGACCGTAAGGCTGTAAAGGAAGGATGCCTTTTCTTCTTCTTCAGTCACTTTTGGAGCCAAGAGTGGATTTTACAGCCTAAATATAAAAGAAAGCTTCAGGACTAACTTGTAAGCCAAGCATCCTAGTGTAGCCTGCACGATGGAAAATGGATTTTATTCACATGTAGTTGTTTCTCCACCAGCTGTACTTCTTTTCTGTCATTCTCTCATAGTAAAGTGGGTGCATGTATGACATCTCCTTATCTGAGTTGTTAACTGACTTCTTTGTCCTTTCATTGTCAGAGGTGACCAATGAGCTAAAGAAGTCCACAGTGAAATCACCTTTAAGGACATATGAGAGTTTCTCCTGAAATAAGTCCATGAACATTTGGATGGTGATGTCCTTCACACATTTGAATGGGTACTTAAGGATTTTAACCCAGATGATCCTTGGGGTCCCTTACAACCTGACATCTTCAACGCTGTGCATATTAAAACTAGAGACAGCAAATCAAACGTTGCAGAAACCCAGGCTTTAAAGTTCAGCAATTTAGTGAATATCCATCAAAACTACGTGGAAGATACCAGAGTTGTAGATTAATTCCTAATACCTATTAGGCAGAGTAACAGTATTTTCTGGAATATTTATTGATTTTTTTCTGAGTCTTATTTTGATTTTGCAACTGACACCGTTTGATTCAAGGACACAAATGTATGTCAGTAGCCATTCCTCATTAGCAGCTCAGTTCCAATGTACATTAGATAATCAGTTGGTTTTTTTTTTAAAAAAAAAAAAGGTAAAAACAGGAAGATCTTAAAATCTCTAGTCTTTAAGGATGTAACTGGAGTAGGTGTTCCATGGTGGTCAGTGCAGTTGTAATATATTTTAGCATTTATGGAGAGCTCTCAGAACTTGAACACAAAACAGTATTAGCATGCTGCAGAGTCAGAAGAATCTTTCTGAAAAATGAGCAACAGCCTGATTTTACCATGATAGGAGAGAGGTGAGACTAGAACATTATCAATGTTTCTGTTTCAAACCAAAGGTCACAACAGTACACTTTGTGCTTTGTGTCCTGCAGTAGATGGACTTTTGGATTCTTCCTCCGTATTTATCATGTAAGCAAAGTTAATAGTGACAGAAGGGAGCCTACAGAAAGGCTGGGGAAGGACTATTTAGAAGGGCTTGTAGTGATAGGACAAGGGGCAATGGTTTGAAACTAGAGCAGGATAGATGTAGATTGGACATTAGGAGGAAGTTCTTTACAATGATGGTAGTTAAATACTGGTACAGATTGCCCAGGATGTGATTGAGGCCTCATCCCTGGTGACACTGAAGGTCAGGCTTGGAGCAACCTGATCTGGTTGGAGAAATTGGGGATTTGGACAATAGGACCTTTGAGGCTCCCTTCCAACCCAATGCGTTCTGTGATTTTTTTTTTTTTTTTTTTTTTTTTTAAAAAAAACAATCTGTTTCTCAGAGAAGTATTCTAATTCTTAAATCTTTAGTTAGTTCAAGAAGAATTTCTGTAAGCCAAAAGGCAAGTATATTAATGGGAAGAAGTTTGACAGGATTATTGGTTAACCATAGTGTTATAATTTTTTTTTTTTTCTGGCTTTAAGTGGAATCTTGAAGGAACGTTAAAAACAGTTTTCTGGGCATAAGGAAGCAAAGCAGAATCAATACAAATGAAGAGAGAATTATTTTCATGACTTTATATTTTTCTTGTCCATGTTCTCACTATCCTTTTAACTACTTAATTAAAAGAATTTAAAACCAACTAACAGTGAAGGAACAAAGACTGATGACAGAATTTATACCACAATGGGGTTATGTTGTGTTTTACCATTTTGCAGACACAGCATTAAGAATCTAGTCCTACTCCATTGCACATTCTCTTCTCGGAGGGAATGGCAGTTGTGTAGTGTTTTAAAATATCATGCAACCTGACCCAGTAAAATATGCAGGATATATAGCACAGCCTTGATATTTTTTTTCTTTTTTTTTTTTTTTTTACTGTCCATCACCAGGAGCTTCCTGCAAGTCATGCCCATAGTGGTGGTTTCAAATTGTTACATTTCCTTTCCTACTTTTCCTATTTTTATTTTTTGTTTTAATTTTTAGCATAAATATTTGGTGAAGGTCAAGGACAAGAATATTGATGCAAGAGGTATGTGTGTTTGCAATAATGCTGCACTCTTTTTGCTATCTGTATACTCAGTGTTTGGCTGTTTGTTCAATTTATTTCTAAATCACCATCTTTCAATGCACTTAGAGTAGGAAAAGTAGCATTTTAAATATCATAACTAACCCTTATAGCAGACCCTAAGAGTTATGAGCAAGGGTAAGCAAGTGCCTCACCAATGCCTGTGACTTGGAGGCAATATGCTGAGTGATAACCCCAGAAATAACTTAGAATTCTTTTCATAGTATCAGGAAATAATCTCTTTGAATTCTTGCAGCTATTTCAAAAGGAGATTAAGGGCATCAGCCCTAAAAACCTGATAATCTAGAGGAGAAAATACACCTGTGGAGTATATCAACTCTTGTGTGATAAATCAGTATGACACAGTACCTTTCAAACTCCCCATTTTTGGCCACCAAAAATCAATGTTTTATTATAAAAATTAATGTAATCTTGCAAAAAAACCCCACAAAACAAAACAAAAACCAAAACCCAACCAACCAACCAAAAAAACCAACTACTAACCAACAGGAAAAACAACCAACCCTCCTCCCACCAAAAAAAAAAAAAAAAAAAAAAAAATCCACAGAAAACTATCTAAAGTGCAACCATATGTATAGGACTTCAATTAATAAAAGGTGGCTAGAACTTTCAGTAGGAAGTAGAATTCTCTACAGAGCTTCCCAGCATGATTGTGCTTAGGTATGCACATCCTTACCCTCCTGATTCGTATGAGTGATTGCCATCATGTATAGTATGCTTGTGCAGTGGTGGTGTACAGAACCTTGGATGCTCTGTGTCTAAACCATTGAAGGCAATCCATGTAGTCCTTCACTAAAGAAGAGAAAGAGTTATGTAACAGATAGGAAAAGACATAGAGTGGCAAACAAATGAGGATCATTGGAATAGTTTGTTTTAATATTTTGAGTACTAAGACAAAAGAACTAGAGAAAAAAGCAATTCATGTTACTGTACCAGTATGTAAATGCACGGTATGCCCACATCTCTGCTACTCTCTCCTCACCTCACAAAAAGACAGTGGATGACAATGAGGTATATGAAACAAGTTCTGAATTTCTCATTTATCATAGAAGTCTCCAAAATTATGAGTGAAACAACTACCTGAAAGGAGGTTGGAGTGAGGTGGGGGTTAGTCTCTTCTTCCAAGTAATGAGTGACAGGACAAGAGGAAAATGCCTCAAGCTGCACCAGGAGATGTTTAGGATGGCCATTAGGAAAAACTTCTTTCCTGCAAGAATAGTCAGGCATTGGAACTGGTTGCCCAGGGAGGTGGTGGAGATGTTTGAGAAACGTGTACATATAACACTTTGGGACATGGTTTAGTGGGCATGGTGGTGTTGGGTTGACTGGTGGACTTGATGATCTTGGAGGTCTTTTCCAGCTGAAACTATCCTATGATCTTTCTAGAAATAATATTCCTTAAATCTTAAAGTTAGAGCTTCAATTGGTTGTGCAGTAGTATGTTCCCAACTGACATCTCAGTTTGTAATTGGATTGTGTCAGAAGGAATTCCGAGTAATTTTGGTTACAAAAAAAATCCGTATTTTTGGGTGTGTGAATGACCCTCTGTCCCAGAGAGGTTGGCTAAACATCCATTTTCTATTCCTCTAGAGCTAGATATTTTGGAGGTAGTTTTCTGTTTGAATTTCCCTAGCAGGAAGGCATAGTCCTCCCCACTAAAGGATTAAAAGTCTGTGGATATAATGAGAAGTTGTGAGAGTGACTGGGAAGCTGAAATTACAAGAAAATGATGAAACCCTGACGTTAGAGAAATTGTATTGGTATAGGCTAGGAAGAGAAAAGCTTCAATGATTGTTACTGTGGAAAAAGAAATAAAATCCAGTTTATATTAATACAAATTTTAGAAAGTCTTTCGGACCACCTAGATAAATTTGGTTTTAAAATATAGTCCCAAAGGGGTTCATTCTACTGAGTGCACAAAACAGCTCTTTCAGATGAGGCTGAAAGAAGCACTGCCTTTAAACAGTGAATATAGAGACCTATTTTATGCATCTGAAGATTGGCTGATTCTTGAGGTTCAGGCATATGTTGCTGTTGTCATACCTTAACAAGTTACTGTGTGTTAGCTGCCACTAAGTAACTGAGTTCACTCTCAGCCTGTCACAAAATGTGAGATAAAAGGTTGTAGTTTAAACTGCTTTCACAGAGCAAGAATTACAAGGGCAGAGAGTGTGACAATGGGAATGTGTGTCAACATGAGGGAGTGACGGTGTTTAAGCAAGGAGGAGCAGAGGAATTTGGGGCTTTTATCTCTGTTCTAAACACTGTTCAAATATTTAATCCAATTACTTCTTGCACTAAAAGAAGTTCTTCAGGGATGAGGAACTAGATATTGATGTGAAACTCTTCAGACAAGTGCTTTGTTATGAGATAAAGATGCTGACTTTCTGTCCAACCCTGTCTTAAAAGAAAAAATCACTTATGACTAGAAAATTGTTTAGATTCCTAATCCAAGAGGCAAGGCTATGAGTCCTTGTTTGCTGTAGCAGCCAGAGAACTGGAGGTAACTGCTCCACATTTGTATCCCCTTTACTGATTCTTTTCAGATATCAGTTCTGCTCAGTGTGTTACTTTAAGTAGAATTATAGAATTGTTTCAGTTGGAAAAGACTCCTAAGATCATTAAGTCCAACCTAATGCCACCATGACCATTAATCCATGTCCCAAAGTGCCATAACCACACAGTTCTTGAACACCTCCAGGAACGGTGACTCCACCACTTCCCTGCGCAGCCTGTTCCAATGCCTGATCACTCTTGCAGGAAAGATAGTTTTTTTCCCTAATATCCAATTGAAAACTCCCCTGGCACAATTTCAGGTCATTTCCTCCCCTTCTGTCACCTGATACTAGGCAGAAGAGACCTACCCCCATCTCACTCCAGCTTCCTTTCAGGGAGTTGTAGAGAGCAATGAGGTCTCCCCTCAGCCTCCTTTTCTCCAGACTAACCAATCTCAGTTCCTTCAGCCACTCCTCAAAAGACTTGTTCTTCAGGCCCCTCACCAGCTATGTTGCCTCTACTTGATGTGTAAATCCCAGTAGCTGTATTGAAAAATGTAGCTGGATCTTGGAATTCTAAACTTGAGACAAGTAAATATTATTATTTAATACAGAGGAAAGAGGTTTCAAAAGTAGCAGTTATGGGGAGCCAGTTAATCCAACTCACCAATACATAGAATGCATGCTAAATGAATGCATTCATGCGTCTGCAGGTTTTTTTAATCTTCTAGTATTTGTCCAATTAGACTATTTAAACATTTCACTTGGCAGGTTGTTTGAGGGGGAAAAAAAAGATTAGGAGACCCCATACCTGTGATTTCTGTGTTGTCACTAGTACCAGTGATGTGCAGTAATGTGTTCTGTGATGCTGGTTGTTTGAAAGCACAGCATGACCTATAAAGACTCATAGAATGATTCGTGTTGGAAAGAACCTTAAAGATCATCCAGTTCTAACATCCCTGCAGTCAGCAGAGACACCTTCCAGTAAACCAGGTTGCTCAAGATCCTCTCCAACCTGGCCTAGAATACATCCAGCAAGGGGACATCTGCAACCTCACTTAGGTAACTTATTCCAGTGTCTCACTACTCTCACTGTAAAGAATTCCTCCTAATCTCCATCCTGAATCTGCTCTCCTCAAGCTCAAAGCTATTCCCTTATCCTTTTGCTGCAAGCCCTTGTACAAAGGCCCTCCCCAGCTTCCCTGTAGACCCCTTTTAGGTACTGGAAGGCGGCTGCTCTAAGGTCTCCCTCCAGCCTTCTCTTCTCCAGGCTGAACAGCCCCAAGTCGCACAGTCTTGGCCTTCCTCTGGACCCTCTCCAACAAGTGTATGTCCCTTCTTTTTTGGGGGGCACCAGAACTGGATACAGTACCCCAGATGGGGGTCTCATGAAAACAGAGTAGAGGGGTAGAATCACCTCCCTCATCCTGCTCATGTACATAATGTTCGTCTCTCTGACTAGGTACAGAAGCATTTTCTGGTTTAGTATTTGCCAAATGGCTCATCTGGCAAAGTGTCCCCTTTCTCATGTATTGTGACTTCAAATTGTAGCAACTACCTATTTTCAGATACCCCAAATTTTAACTTCTCTTAAAAACATATTTCATTTGGAAAATAAAGCATCACTGGACTGCTGATTATATCGCGTCTCTTAGATACTTCATGGATGTGTTCAGTAGCTTTTCTTGGTTTCACAGCTTCTTGTGGGCAATGCTATGAGAGTAGTCAGTTGCCACATCCATTGAATTTTTCAGCATTTCATGTGGTATTGATGGTTCAACTGTATGATTTTACTTCACAACTTACCGTTACTCAGTTCTTTCCTTGTTCTTTCAAGAACTCTGGGCTCCCCAGTTCAAGAGGGACAGGGGCATACTAGAGAATGTCCAGTGGGGACTATGAGGATGATTAAGAGACTGGAACATCTTTCTGATGAGGAAAGGCTGAGAGACCTGGGACTGTTCAGTCTGGAGAAGACTGAGATGATATCTTATTAATGTTTATAAATATCTGAAGGGTGGGTGGTCAAGAAGAAAGGGCTATTCATAGAATACTGCATGTTAATTAATGAATTCTAGAGTAATATAATGGCATGTATTTAATTCAGCTCCTCACAAGTGAATAATGTATTCAAAACTAACAGAGTTCATTCTGGAGGTAAACATATTATGAATTTTCATATCATTGTGTATCTTAATGTCCTACCATAAATATATTTTGTGCACCCTACCATTACTTGAGAATAAATATTCCAAACAAAGGAAAACAATATTAAGAATAAAGACATTATTGATAATTCTTTCACTGTGGGAGATTTTCATGATAAAATAAAGGCAAAAGACATAAAGGAACAAATGTACTGTGCTACTGTAACAAATTTAATGCTTTGTCTTCTGAATTACTCCCTAGTTTTGCCACCAATAATGAGAGTGGCCACTGGGATCACTTGATGGGCTGAGGTTCAACAAAGCCAATTGCCAGGTCTTGAACTTGGATCACAACCTCATGCAATGCTCCAGGCTTGGGGCAGAGTGGCTGGAAAATAACTCAGCAGAAAATGACCTCGGGATGCTCATTGACAACCATCTGAATGTGAACCAGCAGTGTGCTTAGGTGGCCAAGAAGGCAAACAGCCTCCTAGCCCAGACCAGTAGTGTGGCCAGCAGGTGTAGGAATGTGATTGTTCCCCTCTGCTTGTCACTGTTGAGGTCACACCTTGAGCACTGGCTTCAGTTTTGGGCTCCTCACTCCAAGAAGGACATTGAGGTGTTGGAGCATGTCCAGAGAAGGGCAACAAAGCTGGTGAAGCATCTGGAGAAGAGGTCTTGTGAGGAGTGGCTGAGGGACCTGGGGTTGTTTAGCTCGGAGAAGAGGAGGCTAAGGGAAGACCTCATTGCTCTCTACAGCTCCCTGAAAGGAGGCTGGAGTGAGCTGAGGGTCAATCTCATTTTCCTAATATCAGGTGATAGAAGGAGAGGAAATGATTTGCCAGGATTGATTCTGAATGTATAGATATGCTCCTACCTTGGTACCTTTTGTATTCATTTTGTTTTTGTAAATAGCATTTCCATTTAACCTCCAGTTCTGTGAGAGTGATATTTACTCCTTTGGGGTAAATTCCTTCTGTCCTCACTCCAGAGCTGTTTCCAGCTCAAACCAAGACATGAGTAATTATTTATGTCCATGCTTACCTCTAGCAGTACTCTGTGGTTAGTGTGAAGTAGATCTTCTTTTGTTGAAGGATAGTGTTCTCAATTTATTTTTTAGTTATTTCAGTATGCCTTGAAGTAAGAATGTGCCTGAGGATAGGTAAAGCATTTGATGTATGGTAACTTTTTATGCAAGGCTAAGTTAGCCATTTGCTGGAGCTCTGTTTTTAAAGTCTCTCATGCTGTTTAAAATGTGCCTTTTTATATTTGCTGGTTTTTTAGATAGGTTTGGGTAGCTGTTCTTTGGTTCTCAGTTAAACAGACAATTTCTTCAGGCATTTTTTTTCTGCTTCACTGAAGTAAAGAAAATGTCTTCTATCCATTCATTACATTCACTGGGAGTTTCATTACTCTGAATATTCAGAACTCATAGAATAAGACTGGTGGCTTGGAAGCTATCCAAAATGCTCATGGTTAACAGTGTTTCAAAGAATCATGTTTTAAATGATCTGATAAAGGTTGCATTTCTATATTGGATTTATTGATGTTTTTGCTGATGAGCTGAGGCATTGAATGGAGTTGCTAAAGGAAAAGAGTAAATATGTAAATCTAGAAAGAAGTTGCTTAGTATAACAGAATCACAGAATGCCAGGTTGGAAGGGACCACAAGGATTATCTGCCCCAACCTTTCTAGGTAATAGTCTAGCTGACATGAGGTGGCCCAGCTGAGTCTTAAAACTGCCCAATGTAGGGGAATCCACTGCCTCCCTTGGGAGGTGTTGACCTCTTCTCATTTTCTTATATTTAGTTTTCTAGTTTGCTTTAATATTTAGCATGTGATAGAAGAGAATTTAAAACTTCATTGTTTAAAGGGTTGAATGAGGCTGAGTTTAAATAATAGTTTGGACATAATTGAACTGATTTTTCAAAGTGATTGGATTTCTAGATAATCTCCATTGCTATCTTAAAGGTTTAAATGTGTCCATCATCTCTTTTTCATAAATTGATGCATATATATGATATTACAGCTGTGCTTATAAGACAAAACCCCCTTTTTCTATTTATTGTATTAAAACCAAACTGATAATAGCTTAAACTGCAGATTGCAGTAATTTCTGAAGTATTCAGAAGATGAGAATTTTTTGGGTATTGTGCATACCTTGAAATTGCTGTGTCTGGTACCTTTTCATGGTGATACATGGTGGATATTCTCATGACTCCATGAGTCCCAGGATATTCCCTGGAGAGCAGTTGTCTGCTCTTGTATTAGGGAATTTCTTCAGCAATGTAGATGCAAAGCTAGTTTTACTGATTTAATTTTTTCCTAAGATCTGTTTTTACCAGAACACATAAGAAACTGGGTGTCTAAATGCCACCTAACTATTGAAACTTTACATATTTGAAAACCATCAAATTTTACTGGAAAAAATGTCTCAGGGATCCATTAAAGAGTTATAAGCTTTTGGACTATGTCAACTTTTAATATCTGAAGACTATTTTGGGGGTTGTGAGTGATTCTGAACATCTGTAAAATATCAGAGCTTGGCTTTGTTAACAGGTCGACCTTTGCTATGCTAAATCCATTTGAACAATCATAAATATGTTTGGAAGATAAATACAGGAGGGGAAAAGAATCCTGGTTTATGGTCTTTGTAAAGCTCAGAGATAAATCCTTTTTATGCAGTAACTGACCAAATGACTTGTTTCTCCCAGTTTGTTTCAGATCCTTGTGCCAGCAACCCCTGTCTCCATGGTAACTGCAGTGCTAGTGGTGATGGCTACCTCTGTCTCTGTAGTGAAGGGTATGAGGGCACACACTGTGAACACTCATTTCAAAGCCTGCCAGGCCCTGAGCAGACAGAGCCGACGTCACCACGGCAAAGCAGACCAGTCTCATCCACCCTGGAACCTGACATCGTTCTTCCACGTTCAAGAGCAACTGTGATGTTACCTACATGGCAACCAAAAGCAGGACAGAAAGTTGTAGATCTGAAATGGGATGAAACAGAGGTGAGAACATTATGTTTAAATGAAAGTGCACAGAAAAGACCTTGCATTGTTGTGTTGCCATTTGTGCATGATTTCCTGCATGTCTATGTGAGGGGACTCTGCCCTGAGTTAATATGCCAGTAAAATTAAATGCAAAACAACTTCATAATTGTTGAAAGTAATGGGCTTACTTTGGCCAACATGTTACATTGGATACATACATTTTGGAACACACACGTTCCTGAAGTTTGCACCTAAACAGAATCATAGAATGTTTTGGCTTGGAAGGGACCTTAAAGATCATCTAGTTCTAACCCCTCTGCCATGGGCAGGGACACTTCCCACTAGACCAGGTTGCTCAAGATCTTGTCCAAGCTGACCTTGAACACCTACAGAGAGGGGAAATCCACAACCTCCCTGGATGACTTGTTCCAGCATCTCACCACCCTTACATTAAGAATTTCTTCCTAATCTCCAGTCTAACTCTTCCCTCTTCCATCTTAAAGCTGTTATCTCTCATCCTATCACTACAAGCCCTTGTAAAAAGTAATTCGTCCATCTGATGCCCAAAAAAGTTTATTCACCTTGTGCAAAGCCATTGCCTGTTCTTACTTCCAGTCATTTGTATGACACTATCTCTGAGCAACAAATAAATCTATGAAAATCTTGAGCTTAACACAATACCTTTAATTTGCAATTCTACTCATATGTTGTTCTGAAAAATGTGTCCCTGCACTGTTAAAAAACAGTTTTTTGAGGATTAAAAGTGGTGGTCAATACAGCACACACCTCTAGAGATGCAATTGTGGTGGAGGAAATTGTTGAACATTTGTGTTATCTCTTAGTAAAACAACAAACTTAACATCTGGGCAAAACTACAATTGAAAAGCATGCAACATATCATCCTTAAGAAATGTGATCTTTGCTTTCTGTTGTCGTTGGTGCTTATTGGTAATTGCTAGATGCCTTGCATAGACACAAATAGCTGTAAGAAGAACAGAAACCCATCAAACATAATTATCCTTAAATATTAATCTTTGTATGTGAAGACCAAGTATAGACAGAAAGTGTTCTTGCTCAAAAGAAAGGATTATTTATCTCTTAATGACTTTTTAATTTATTAAGATCATGCTATCACATGCCCATCCTCCCCCTTTCTTCACTGAAGTCTATCGCTGCAAGGATGATTTGTAGTTCTCTTCATTGTTGTTCTCTTACTTGGAGGTGCAAGACCTCTACTTCTGCATATGCTATTTCTACAACAGTTGGTACTTGAAGTCTCCAACCTGGTCCAGAGACCACCTACTGATAACAATACTACATATGTGCAAAAAGCCTATCAAAGAACTGTCTGCGCAGAAGTGAGCATCTGTTTTGGGGGTAGTGGTGGTACCTTTTTCCTGCTGTTTTATTTGGATGAACTTAATAACAAGCACCCAGGAGTAATGAAGCTTGTTGCTGAGGAAATGCCAAAATTCCAGTTAGGCAAAGAATTAAAATATTTTTCTTCATGAAAAATGCCTTGTAAAGTCATTTTACTTGAGTTTGCTGAGGAATAAATAGGTAGAATTTCAGCTATATCTGATTTTGAAGTGTTTCAAGGAGTGTGATTCTTTAAAAATGTTTTCACATGCTACACGTTGAGAAAGTGAACAGGCACGAGTTTGTTCCTGGAAAAAGTGTATTTTTCATCATTCTTTGGTAGCCCAACCAAATTTTTTTTTTTTTTTTTTCCCCTATAACATTTATTTAAATCAACTTTTGAAAGTAAAATCAACCTATGTGAAATGTATGTTTGACATGTTATGACTCAGATTAGATCTAAGTGTAAGTAGTTATAGGGCTGCATCCATTTCAGTTGGAGTTCTGGTGGGCAGTGTCTGGAGAACAGAGCTTTGTTTAGTGGAATTCTGTCTTCCATATGTGTTATTTTACAGCAGAACGTAGGTCAGGCACTAAGTAAGTATGGAATCTGGAGAGAGCACTGAAGCAGAAACAAACATTGATCTGCTTTCATTACTTAGTTTAAATGTGGCGTGATCTCTGCATGGGTGCTTCATATGTCGTTATCAATTAAGGGCATGCCCTTCTCTGTACCAGAGTCTGTCTTCTTCAGTCTGGTATTGTGTAAGTAACATTTCTGCATGTTTGCATTTTAGGTAGATTCACTAACCATTCCAAACATGTAATTCATGGGTAGGCATTTTAACAGCTGAAATTCACCACCACTCTGGGCCCAGCTGTCCAGCCCATGTTTACCCAGCAGAGTGTGCTCCCATCCAAGGTATGAGTTATGAGAAGTCCAGGTAGACAACATCCACAGCTCTTCCCTCATTCACTAGGCAGGTGTTCTTGTCATAGGAGGTTGGGTTTGTCAAGCAGGACCTGCCTTTCATAAACCCATGCCGACTGGACCTGATCACCTCTCTGGCCTGCCCTCAAAATTACCTGCCCCGTGACTTTCCCCAGCACTGAGGTCAGACTGACAAGTCTGTAGTTTTCTGGATCCTCCTTTTGTCCTTGTAGATGGGTGTCACACTTGCTACCCTCCAGTCCCCTGGTGTGTCCCCAGTTAGCCAGGACTGCTGGTTCAGAATTAGTCTACCGATGTTGGTAAGGCCTTGTAGAAATACAAATGACTGATAGCGTTCCAAGAAACACATTGTGAAATTTCATATTCCATAAATCACTTCAGAGAACTACTTCCAATAGTAGCTACATACCCTACTGGGTATTGAAAAGAAATTCTTTATGGTGAGGGTGGTGAGGCACCGGAACAGGTTGCTCAGGGAGGTTACTGAAGCCCCCTCCCTGAAGGATGTTAAAGGTCAGGTTGGAGAAGGCATTGAGCAACTTGGTCTATTAGAAGATGCCCCTGCCCATGGCAAGGAGGGTTGGAACTACATGATCTTTAAAGTCTCTTCCAGCCCAAACCATTCTATGATTCTGTTTAGGTGCAAACATATCTGTTCCATAGTATGTATTCCAGGTATGTATAGTTCCAGATGTATTTCCTAGCAGCAATTTGATATTTAGGCCCTTCAGTATATTCTGTGCTGCCATAGGAGCTTTTCTTTGTAAGCGGTTCTCAAATTCAGTTCAGGCTCTGGCAGGTGTATGAAGATTTTAGTTTTCTTGGTGACTATTTTTAAAGTAGCTGCATCATTTGTCTTGTACCTCTAAGTTTCTTCCACAAGGTTTAGTACTAATGAGTGCCTCAGGGGAATTGTGGAAGAGTTTAATGTAATTGCAGTTACATGTAATGTTTCTTTAAGATTGTTCTTAAATGGTCTGTTTGGTTTTTTTTTTTTTTTTTTACTTCAACTATTCCCATTTAAAAAAAAATTATAGAGGAATTAAGAATTTACCTTCAAAAATAATTTAAGTATATTTTTCAGTGAATTCTTTTTTAAATATCTCCTAGCAGTTCTAGCAGGGATTCTGTGGTTTGTTTTGTTTTGGTTTTGTTTTTCAGATTTACAGATTGTTTTAACCTTCTGAGTGTCCTTTCTAACTGTATTGGTCTTCTCTGTCCTCATTCTCCAATCTTTCAGTTTTGCAGAGAGCTGTAAGACAAGAAAGAGATATATTTAAAAATCTCTAAGCAAATTTGGCACAGCTGTGGAAGAACTGTGTAATTTATTTCCTAATTCAGGTGCCAAGGCGATCATTTTTGTCTGCATAGTATTTGTCTGAAATAGGACATTGCTGGCATGAATTTTTTTTTTTTCATTATGAGAGCTGCTGCTTCTTACCGTGTTTTTTATCTGATCCAAGTACCGTTCTTTTAATATAAAAAAAAAGAAATTTAAAAAATCCTGAGTTTAGTGTCCTAATGGTCTAGAAGATTACATTATTAGGTTCTTAGAGCATGAAGCAGGGCCAGTTGCAAATAGAGTAAATAGATGAAGACATAAAATATTACAGATATTTTAATAGAAGAGTCAAAATCTCCCAGTTTGCATTTCACTTTTCTGTTTACTGTTGAAATGTTTGCTTTTCATGCTGAGTGGTGCTTAATCCTGATGTGTCTGCAAACCAAAGTCTTTGTGGTTGTTCTTTTTCTCCCATTTTCTAAAGGTTAAGTCTTAGCCACTTTGTTCAGCTCTTGCTTCTTTATTTTTTTTATTTATTTATATAAATCCTGATTTTTAAAGAGCTCAATAAGCTTTACTTTTAAAATGTCTAATATTGCATAGTAAGGTAAATGAAATGCCTAAGCTACTTTTTTTAATCTTGTTTTTCCAAGGTAATACATGCATGAAACTGTAAAATTATAAATACTTTAAAAGTATAGACTAGTAGTATAGATGTAGTAAAAGACTGTGAGATTAAAAAAAAAAAAAAGTAGTATTTCTTCTTTTTTCTTTGTTCCAGTAGGCACATAGATTCTCAAAGAAAATGAAAGTTTAAATGTTGGCAAATACAAAAGGAAGAATGTTAGCTGAGTTAATTTTAGATTCATTTTGCTTTGAATGTTAGCTCCATAATTTTGACTTGCAAGATTGAAAAGTTGTAATGGATATAGTATTTTTCCCCAAAAAATGTTATTTTAACAATAAAATAAAATTGCATCTCATTTTATTGTCATGTATGCATATTATATGCGCCAGAGAATTCAACAATTAATCGAGTAATCTAGACATTTTGTGTGAGGACTGAATATTTGTCTTCTCTGAGTCTTCTAAAAGTTATTACTTGCATCATATTCTGGACTTGTGTTCATGTTTTTGCAAGCCTTTCATAATAATGTTTACAATATTAATTTGAATTGCACTTAAATTTACAAATTATATTATGACTCTTTCTTTGGATGATTAATTCACATAAGTGTGTTAGGTTACATTTTCACTTTCCCACTGAGGCTGACATAAAATGTTGCTCACACTTTCTAGATGACTGCGAAGACAGAAGGTTGCAAAATGAGCCTAGCCATTTGCAAATGAAACTGCTTTAATTGTTTTGTTTACAATGTGATATTTCGTAGGCAAGCTGATGAAGATACCTGAAAACTACTTAATGAGATCTACTGATGTTAATTTAAGTGATAGAAAAACTCAGTTATGCCACACAAAATACTACTGATTTGAAATAAAGGTATCATTGGAAATGCTAATGGATTTCAATCTGCCTTTATAAAGCTACTACTTCACAAGATAATTGTGATTCCACAATGTTGTATTGCATCCTGTATGGTCTTTTGATCTAGCTAATACAGTAACTGATTTCTATGCTTAGTGTAGGCATCACAGGTTTGGTAAATACATCCTTTCACTCTCAACTGTGCTCATCAATTTTTAAAAAGTATCTGTAAAAGCACAGTTGTTCCAAGCAACTTTTGCTTAGAAAGAATAGTAATGGGTAAGTGGAAGAACATATATTAAAAGCAAACTGTGTTTGGGAAAAAAATACATTTCAATATAGTAGAAAGACAGTATCAGTATTTGCTGTTATAAATTCTCCAAGACCACCTAAATTAATGAGGCAATATTTTGTGGATGTGGCAAATATTAGAGCTTTAATTATATTTTAAAAGACCAGAAGCCTATTAATCTTTTCTACACATGATCATTTCTAAAGGAAGATGCCTCTTTGAAGTTCACACTTCTGAGGAGAAAGTTTTTGTTTAAACAAAAATCCAAAAGGACGATTATATGAATATTCAGAACATTTGTTGATAGCATGAATGGTTTGGTCCATCCTGATGATTTATAAAAGTTGTCTGCTGGACTCTAAGTGTTATTGTTTGAAAACTTCTTTCATGTTTTCTCTGGTCAGGTTTTCTGGCTTAGTGTTAAAAACTCCCTATTTTTATTTTCAGATAACACCAGATGTGGCTTGTGGAAATGCCAGTTCCAATACCTCTGCTGGAGGTCGGCTTGTCTCCTTTGAAGTTCCACAGAATACATCAATAAAGTAAGAATATTTGTCATATGTGATGAAATATAAAAATGTTTTTATATAAATTTGCCTGTTTTCAGCTTTGTCAAATGGCTAAAAGCACATGAAAGAAATTCAAGAGCAGCAGGCATCTAGCAGTGTCACAACAGCTCTTTGCTTGGCATAATTTTTCCCTTGTATCTAAAATTTTAAAAGGTGTAAGTAAGTAAGTTCTTTGTGGGCTAAAAAAAAAAAAGTGGAATCAGGGCAGACAAATTGAAGATGTCAGTTTGGAGAAGACACAATATTTCCTTTGTCCTACATACAGCGAATGGCTTTTTACCCCCATTTAATCTCAAGGTGCAGTTGTTGGTAGAAAGTGTTATCATCTACTATGTAAATGTATGTATTTTGTGAATTTGTATTTGATTTCTGGGTTGTTGCTTTGGGTGTCATCCGTCGTGAAACCTTTGTGTATGTCCTGCAAACCGTATTTCTCAAAAATTGGAATTAATTCTGTAGAATTCACTTTTCAAACTCACACTTTTTCAATCAAATCCTTGCTTTCTACTAAACCGAACCTGACTACCCAGAAAGATCTGATTCTGTCAGCTGGGACAAGACCTTCTTTTTATTAGAAACTTCATTTCAAATGAAAATCTGCCAACATAGTTCTCTAGCTCACAGCTTTACTGCAATTTTAGACTTAGATATTCCCAGAATAGCCTACTTTCTCATACTGTCATGTTATCTTTCAGAAACCCCAGCTTTCAGTTAAAAAAAGGCCACACTTGCATGAAAAAAACACAAACTGATGTAAGACCTCAAGCTGCAGCTAGTTTGGAGCAGTAATTGTAAAATGTGTGAGCTGTCCTACTCTTCCCCAGAGGACTTTGAATCCTGCTCATTCACCAGCGTTAAACTTAAGTCAGGAGGAGATCTGTGAGTGTGGATGCTCTGGCTGTCTGGAATCTCTGAGCAAACAAGTGTCATTTATTGAAATCAGGAATAAGTTGGTGTTTGTGAATTCTATTTAAGACCCTTGATGGAGGGACCCCACTTTAAAGGAGGTTGCAGAATATAACTTTTGGTCATTTTTTAGCACTATACGTCTTTAGTAGCATTTTATATCTGGGTAGATTAATGCAGGTCAGTATCTGCCTTTATTTCATAGTATCTTCTGTGTTAAAAGCCCAAGTGACATCTTTGGTTCAGTGGCTGTCTATGAAAGGAAAATAATTTAATAATTTAATTTTATTCTGATTAGCAGGTGTGACCTAAATTGTGAAACTGCTGCTCCCCTGTTCTAAAAAGGATGTCGTTAGCTTTGGGGGTAGCAATGTCAAAAATTTGCTTCTTATGATCTCTAGTTGAAATATTTTTTTCAGCCTGAATCAAACATGATTACAAAACTTTGGATTTCTTGTTTTGAACTCAAATAAGTGAGAAGGGACAAACATATCTGTGTTTTTAGCAGGACTGAAAACCAGAATTTCAGTACAGGAAACTCTGGCACAGAACTTCATCTGTGGATATTTGGAGGCCTTTTTTTCATCAGGAGAGACTTAGTAGTTTTCAGCAGTTGGACGCAGCTGTGTTTTGAATATTTGGAGGATTATTCAAAGTCATTTGGGACTTCTTCAGAGAAACTTAATGCAAATATTTGGGAACTTGCCAGAAAAATGACAGGGTCCTTTTTTTTTCTTTGTGGCAGTGAGTAAGGAAAGAAAATATCCTGAGGGGAAAGAAACACTCGTGTAGATACAGTGCACTCTGGTGGAGCCAACACTATGTATGTAGTTGTAGATAATACTTTATCCAGTCAGTATTCAGGAGGACACTGTGGACTTGGTGACTTTGGGAGCATTACATGACTCACTTGATTTACAAGAATGAACTGTGCTGAACCTTCAGTCTTGTGTGTCAAACAAATGAGAACTTCTACCAGGATCCTTCTCCCTGTATTGAATGAACATTGAATGTTCTGAAGTAAACAAGATGGCTACAGGAAATGATGGTGCGTAGAACAGAGCTATGAAGGCATAAATGCAAAGACTGAATAAGGATGCTTTGCTATTATGCCGTGTTTATGTAAAACTCTTCTTGGGCACTAAGATGGTGTCCCTCAGGTATTAGAAATGCAGACCCTGTATGATTCAGTTTGCTATTACATACACTGTTATGCAAACCTTACCACTGAATTTTATTTTTTTTCTTTTTTGTGGTGGACATGCTAAAACAACCTTCAGGCCTCAGGATTCCATACTTGATACATTTAAGATTTCCTTCTTTGTTGATAAGCTTTTCTTCTGCAGTGATGTACTTCCTCATGACACCAGTTTCCCTCAGTGTAAATAGTCTTATCTTTTCTTAGAATAAGGCAAGATGCTACTGCTTCTCTTATCCTGCTATGGAAAGTCACAACCACTGGATTTAAGCAATGTTCACTTATAGATGGCCGAAGTGTCACTCTTCTGCAAGCAATGGGTGGACTTGTTCTTTCTGAAGAAATGCTTGCATTAGGAAACAACTATTTTATTGGTGAGTAACGTCCTAACTTTATCACATCTAGTAACAGCTGAAAGTTTACCTAACATTCTGAGAAACAAGGAGGTAATTCCCTTAAGTGCTGCAGAAAGATCCAGATGTGATGTGGAGACCTGTTTTAGACTTTGATTCACTCAAAGCAGACAAGGTACACTAACTTCTTATATAGATGGCATCATTCAGTTTAAAATGGAGGTGGTGTTTTCTGCCCAATCCCTTTAGATGATTCAGGGTATTTTATATAGAGTCATAGCATTGTTTAGACTGGGAAAGACCTTCAATATCTAACCATTTACTTACCACTACCAAGTCCACAGCTAAACCATGTCCCTCAGCATGATAGCTGTTCAATTTTAATCAACTGTACAGATTTTAGCAAATGCTACAGTAAATGAGGTGCTTCTATGTTGGATATTGTATCATGGGGTAGTTTCTAAAGAATCTTAGGCATGTACACAGTAAACCTGAAAAAACATATTAACTTGAAAAAACATATTAAAATATAACAGGAAGTCTGATCTACTCAGTGTTTACTTGGACTCTCTTTTCTCTTCTAGCTTTGCCTCTGAATATGAATCTTTTAGAAGTGTTTCATTGGGCAATTAAATGTTAAGCATCTTTGTGGAAGGGTTATAATGCAAATAGGCTTATATGCTATTTTTAAGTGTATGGGAAATGACTTAAACTGATTTAATGAAGTATTTATGCATAGATAGAACACACTTAATTAAATTGAACTTTCTGGGCAGACGAAACCAAAGTCATTGTAATAACAGCCTTTATTGTAATCTGCTGGAAATGCTGTATTTCTTACAATGAAATATAAGCCACCGCAAATTGTTATTTGGCCACTTACCGTACTAATAAATGTAAAACTAAAAGCATTCCAATGCAGAATGATTGGACCAAATTCTAAATGTCTAGCTAATACAGGGAAAAAACCCACCAAAATACACTAGTGCCATGTTCTCCCCTCTCTGTCACTTAGCAAGGACACTCCTTGAAAGTTGTTAGTAAAATACTGTAAGTAACATCAAGTGTTTTCTTTTATGCATTTTATTTATACTTATGGAAGTACCTAAGGGCATAGCTTTGTTTATAAATTCCCAAAGAGAGGGCCTAAGTTGCTCTGTGAAAGCTCCATTTGACTGTACATCCCAAACAGCACAAACTATTAATTTAGATAACTCAAACTCATATTGCTTCATTGTTTCACAGTTTGTCTTACTGTGCTTGTTTCTCTGTAGCTTCTTTCTGTTACTGGGATTTTTCCTTGCAGTTGTTAACAATGTGCTAGGTAATACAAGAAATTGTAGGGAGGTGCAAGCATGCAATCAAACAGTAAGGCTGTGGACCATGCCAGCTGATCTATTTAGTTACCTCTGTGTGTGTCTCTGTGTGTGTGTGCGTATATACATATACAAATATATAATTTCCCCCTCAACCTCCCTCTTTTTCTGTTTATTCAAATGGGATTTTAAAAGGATTTTTCTCTTAATTAATGAGTCCCATACAATGCAATTTTTTTTTTACCTGTTGAAACCTTTCTAATTAGAACTGCAAAGGAGAATGAGGATGATATGAGTGGTTTTGAGGGGTTTTTTTGTGTTCGTGTCTTTGATTTACATCTTACTTGATTTTTGGGTTTTGGATTTTGTTTTGGTTGTGAGGTATTGTAATTCATAGAATCATAGACTCACAGAATGCCAGCTTGGAAAGGACCCCAAGGATGATCTGGTCCAACCTTTCTAGGTAATTGTCTAGTCGAAATGAGATGGCCCAGCACCCTGTCAAGCTGGCTCTTAAAACAGTCTTTTGCAGTGCATGAGACAACTTACGATGCTATGATTAGGCAGCATGGTGATGCTGTTAAATTACATAATTTTACTCCATCAAAATAAGCCTCAGTAGATGAGAAAGAGTGCTAAATTGAAGACTGGCTTGTACTTTGCATAGCTCATTCATCCTACGGCTGCTTTGCTTAGAGTGTTTGTAATGAGTTTGTAAGATTTGATACTAGACATGTACAACTCTTCTGAAATAATTTATTATGGTTACTTATTACACTTTATGTAATGTTTATGTTACTTATACTTAATCATGCTTACAATTAGGGGACCAGAAAATCTTTCTTATGAGGAAAGACTGAGAGAATTTGGTCTTTTTAGACTGGAAAAGAGAAGACTGATGGGGAGTCTCATAAATGCTTAGCGATACTGAAAGGGTGGGTGTCAGGAGGGTAGGGCCTGTCTGTTTTCAGTGGCACCCAGTGACAGGGCAAGGGGTAAGGGGCTTGAACGTAAGAAGTTCCATCTAAACATGAGGAAGAATATCTTTACTGTAAGGGTGCTGAAGCACTAGAACAAGATGCCCAGAGAGGTGGTGGAGCCTCCATCTCTAGAGATATTCAAAACCTCTCTGGACATGTTCCTATGTGATGTTCTCTAGGTAATCCTGCCTTGGCAGGGGAGTGGGACTCAATGATCTCCAGAGATCACATCCAACCCCTACCATTTGAGGATTGTGTAATGTTAATGCAAAGTTATTACTAGACCAAAGTAGTAGTAGTGCAAGCCAGGTGAACTGTTGATCTCTGCTCACTGTTTGCAGCAAAAACATTTCATTTGATGCCAAGGAAATTTTGAAAATCAATTTAGGACTCAAATTAAGGACTTAAACAAGAAATAAAACAAAATAAGAATGCTATTCAGGTAAATATTTTTAATATTTATTTTAAAAAACAACAACACTATTCTGTAGAGTGCTATAGGTGGATATCGAGATTTGCCACAGAGGTAGTTGGGAAGTGAAAAAGAAGGGAAATAGCTGTATTTTAAAATAAGAAATTAAAATTAAGGGATCAATATTTCAAACATAGTAATTTGTGGGAAGTCTGCTTGTTTGCTAAAATAGATATATAGCTTGATACTATTTTCTCAATGTTCTTTGCAGTAAATGAGTGATTCTCATATCAGCTGTTTATCTTATTTATTAAATGTGTCATCAGTGTTTGTTTTAATTCAACATCTTCATATCTTCATGCTAGCAATAATGGTACTAGATTATCTGAAAATGAGTAGCTGCAAAACTTAACCTTGTTGCAGTCACATAGCTATTCTTTGTTGCAATATATCTTGAAGAATTCAGATCAGATTAGATTCATTTTACAAGTCTGAAAAGCAGAGATAAAAGCCGCTGATGCACCTCCAATATGTGCAGGAGTCTTTCAGGCTGAGGTTCTCATGAATGTTAATAGGTTGCAGCTAAGGGTCTCTGACGAGTTGAAAATGCTGATGGGGAAGTGTACTGGGGGGAGTCTGAGTCTAACTCACCCAACACCGAGCATTACTTTCTGGCAGTGAATAATATACTGGATTTGGAAACATGTACAGGAACAATAACAATATCTTTTTCTATACAAGTCTGTTACAAGTGCAGGAGATTTACTAAACTGATTAAATAATATCTCCCCTGGGAAAATAATGCATTAACATTTTGCTTTAGAAGAGAAAAAACTTGCTGCTGGACTTTGAAGAACATTTCAGATTGTATGGCAACTCTCTCAATAATGCAGTCATACTCTGGTTAATAACTAGACTGTTGATTCTGAAAGCGCAGCCTGCCATCAAAACAGTGGAAAAAACAAAGCCAACACATAGCAAAAGCATTAAAAAAACCCCAAAACCTAACACAGCAAAAATTCTCACACTTCATAAGCTTTGCAGTGACTATACACCATATGCTTTTTCATGAGTCAGCTAATTTACTCTGGTGCTACATTAAAATACCTGTTCACCAAGACAACAATTCCATGCTTCATGACCCAAAAGATATACCTGTGACTTGGTTGTAATTTCACAGTTTCCAGTCTGCCTGGTAAACTAGTGCAAGTATTCCTACACTAGTATACAGGTAGCAAATTATATTTAACAGTCCAGTTCTGCTAGTAATCAAAATTGACGTAATTTTTGTTGTTGGATGAATCTGGAAATTGGGTAGTCATATTGTATGATTACCACTGCATGGAATTAATAACTCTGTGCATCCTATCTCCTTCCTTTCTCCCAACAACCTAAAAAAAAAAAAAAGTAATTCTGTTTTCATAAAATATACATTTGTTTCAGTTGGAAAAGACCTCTAAGGTCATCAGTTCCAACCATTCTCTAGCTCCACTAAGTCTTTATCATGGTCATTAGGATATTAGCACTGTTGACAAAACCTGCTTCTCATCAGCTTCTGTGATGAAGTGAGAGGTGAAATACCGGAACAGGTTGCTCAGAGATGTGGCTGAGACCCCATTTGTGGAGACATTCAAGGTCAGGCTGCGTGAGGCCCTGAGCAACCTGATCTAGTTGAAGATGTCCTTGCTGACTGCAGAGGGGTTAGACAAGATGACCTTTGAGGGTCCATTCTAGACCATTGTGTTCCGTGATTCTGTGGGTTTTATTTCATAAAGGGATGTGTGAATAGAATTCACTGCAAGCCATGTAATCAAGTAACTCCAGCTTTAGCAAGTTGCCATATGTCAGATGAGCATCTGTGTGAGCTCTTAGCCCATGGCATATGTGCAGTAGTTTGACTTAACCCTCTTTGACTCTGGACTAAATTAAATCACATTGCCTTGCACATGCTGCAGTTGGAGTCCTCACGCACTTCTGCTGCTCAGCAGAGGTACAGTAACCTATAGGTAACTATCTAGTTACTCACCTGCAAGTCAACCTTGCTAACGGAGGAACTTGGTAACAACTGCTACAGTTAGTGGGGTTTTCATGTTAATGTGTGCAATCTGCCTGGAAGGGCCCTAGGCAGTATTGAGGTCTTGTGCTGGGCTGTGAACATTTCCCTGGAGTTCTGAGCCAAGAGCTGACCTTGCAGAAAATGGCCTTTTGAAAAACGATAGCAGCAGCAGAAGTGCAAACAGCTTAAAAAGTTCAATGAAGTGTTAAGTTTGGTGACTTTTTTTAAAAGAGGGTCTTATAAGGCAAAAACTTAGGCATTCAGCTGAAATCCAAACCCTACTGAAGAATGCAGCTAGGCTATATAAAAAGAATATTATGAAGAAAGGCTGAGGGACTTGGGGCTTTTTATCCTGGAGAAGACTGAGGGGAGGATCTTCTCAATACTTATAAATACTTCAAGGGTGGGTGTGAGGAAGATGGGGCCAGTAATATTTTTGTGGTGCCCAGCAACAGGACAAAAGGTAATGGGCACAAACTTTAACATAGAAAGTTCCATCTAAACGTGAGGAAGAAGCTCTTTACTTTAAGCATGGTGGAGCACTGGAACAGGCTGCCCAGAGCAGTGGTGGAGTTGCTCTCTCTGCAGTCATTCAAAGCCTGCCTGGATGTGTTCCTGTGCAACCTGTTCTGGTGGGGTGGGGATTGGACTAGATGATCTCCAAAGGTCTCTTCCAATCCCTATCATTCTGTGATATCTTTATAAATATGATAAGCATCACTATCCTGCCATACACTTCATGATCCAGTTGTGTGTGTCTTGTTTCAGATATAAGTAGATGTAAACATTAGACTATTTACTTTTATATACATTGTATTGTGTTTTAAGCTAGCATCTAATCTTTATTCTTTAGAGTCATTTAATCAGCGAATCATTCAAAATTAATTTTTAGTCACTGCTGCTTCTAGCAAGTAACAGTGGGAATTTTTTCTTCTGGTCTGTCTTTGAAGGTTCATCTGCTCAAATCTGTAATGCTTGATGGAATACCTTTTCTTTGTTTAATATTAGGATTTCTCTTTCTTCAAATACTGACTCCTGTGACAAATTCACAGTCAAGGTTATTTCCAATTAGCAGATCACATGGTTGTTTGAACTGAGACCGTGGACTGTTTAACCTTATTTAAAAGCAAATGTGAGGCACATTTTAATAACTCTTGTAAGATGCTTTGAGTTCTTCAGCTAGTAGGGTAACGTACTTACAGTCCCCAATCTACCACCTAGCACAGGACCCCTTATCGCAGTCCCAGCAATGTCATGTATATTCCACTCCACTTAACTGCTTTCATGAAGTGTTGTATCAGAGATTCTAGTGGACTGCATTTGTGCCCAAAATAGTTTACTGCCAGTTTGACAACATTCTTGAGATGCTGATAAATAAGCACATAATGTGGAAACGGTGACACAGAAAGTCTATTAGAAGATTAGTGTTGTCACCCTTCACTGGGATTTCACCACTGTTTTGGACAGTAAGCGGGGTCCTTGAGGCTGTGACAGAAGGTCACACTAAGTTACTGTCACATCTCCTTAATAAGTTGTATACAAGTGGTTTCTTAAGTGTACTCTTGCTAACTGTTTTGTAGTCTTTAAAGTAGGTTTTGGTCTAGTCAGGCTATTATGTCGGGTAATTGTTAAGTAACAGAGGAATAAGGAAATGGAATATAGAATCATAGATGGCTTGAGTTGGAAGGGGCCCTGAGGGTATTGATTGGCCTTAATATCCTGACCATTAGGGTCATGGAAAAAACAATCAATGATTCTTTAATTATAAATCAAAAGCATTTCAACACATAAAGGTAACTTTTCGTGATGATGTGTGTCTTGAGAATGTCATCTTATGCTTTTTCATTTGTTAGGAGACCTTTCAGGAATGAGTGGAAGGATTGAGCTTTCTTACGTTTCCTAGATGTTTAATTACTATTTGAGATTGTGACCTACAGAGCTCTGAGAGAGGGAAATTGATTTGTATAGTTAAACTGAATTTACTCTTTTATGCTTAGATCTAAAAAGGCAGTTAAACGTGGTGGCAGTTAGTAAAGATTCCTGTGGTGCTCCTCATAGTCTTGAATGTCAGCTATATGATATATGGACAGGGAGAGTGTTGTGGATGTGAAAAATTATTTGGATAAAACTTTGACATTAAAAATTGTAGGAGAAAAGACTAAACTTCAAGTCTGCCTTTGTCTTTTTTTTCCTGGTGAGTGCCGTAATAAAAATGTGGTTCTCTATTTTTCCTACCTTCCTTTCTTTATTCTTATGTCTGCAAAGTTCAGTGGCTACAAATGAAAAGATTGAGCATATTGACCACTCCTCTTCATCTTGCTGGATAGTATTTTGCTGGATCTTTTACACTTCAGATTAATTGTAGAACTTAGCATTATCTATCAGCAAACTAGCAGATATATTTCTGTTACTTCCATCCTGGACTACGAAGGCTTAAAAGCAATGGTTCAGTGGGGTCTGATAGAATCATAGAATGGTAAGGTTGGAAGGGACCTCAAGGATCATTTAGTTTCAACCCCCTGCCATAGGCAGAGGCACCTCCCACTAGTACAGGTCACTCAAGGCCTCGTCCAACCTTATTGTTTCAGGAAGCTGAAACTGAAGATGAGTACACCCAGTGCAGAATCTCAGAATGCATCAGGTTGGAAGGGACACTCCAAGGTCATCCTGTCCATTCCCGCTGCAGTCAGCAGGGACATCTCCAGCTAGATCAGACTGTTCAAGGTCTCATCAAGCCTAACCTTGAATGTCTTCACAGACAGGGCCTCAGCTATATCTCTGGGCAACCTATTCTACTATTTCACCACTCTCGCTGTAAAGAACTTCCTCCTAATGCCCACCCTAAATCTACCCTTCTCCAGTTTAAAACCATTGCGCCTCATCCTACTGCTACAAGCCCTTCTAAATAATCCTTCCTCAGCCTTCCTGTAGGTCCCCTTCAGATATTGAAATGCTGCTTATAAGGTGTGCTTGGAGCTTTTTCCTATCCAGGCTGAGCAGCCCAAACTCTTTCAGCCTGTCTTCTTAGGAGAGGTTCTCCAGCCCACTGATCATTGTTGTGGCTCTCCTCTGGACCTGCTGCAGCAGGTCCATGACGTTCTTGTGTTGGGGGTCCCAGAGCTGAACACAGTACAGGAGGTGAGGTCTCACCAGAGCAGAGTGGCAGAATAACCTCTCTTGACCTGTTGGCCACACTTCTTTTGATGCAGCCTAGGATGACATTGAAGCTGTCCAGAGAGATTGTGGAGTCGTCTTCTCTGGAAACTTTCAAGACCCGCCAGGATGTGTTCCTGTGTGGACTACCCTAGGTGATCCTGCCTCAGCAAGGAGGCTCATCTTAATGATCTCTGGAGGTCCTTTCTAACCTCTAAAGTTCTGTGATTTTGGGTTGCAAGTTCACCTTGCTGGCTCCTGTCCAGCTTCTCATCCACCAGTACCCGCAAGACCTTTTCTGCACGGTTGGTTCAATCTCATCATCCCTCAACCTGTACTGGTATCAAAGATTGCCCAGAGCCAGGTGCAGGACCTTGCACTTTGCCTTATCAAACCATGTGAGATTCTCCTTAGCCCACTCCTCCAACCTGTCTAGGTCCCTCAGCTGTCTAGGTACCACAGCTTTGCTCCTGAAGGACTGATATGGTCTGGTTTTCTACTGTTTGTATATATCCCAGTTTGCCATTTTCCAAATAATGATTAACTGACTGTGCTGTCCACTGGGGTGGAGAATTGACATCGTCTTATTCTGGGACCCTTTTTTGTTTTCCTACCAATTTTGATTTAACAATGCCCTTAGTACTAGGACTACATACTGTGCAGGGAAGCTGTAGGCACATTTTGTCTTTGAGAATTCCACTGCTTTGCAAAATACTGAAATTGTCGTCTGACCCCAAAAGCTTTTGGTGTGGGAAAGTGTTGAGAGAGAAAAAGAGAACAGATGGAAACTGATAGACATCCTACTGCTGTCTCATTTCCTTGGGAAACTAGATTAAAAGTAAGTTGAAATCTTGGGGACTACTCATAGAATTGTCTCAGTTGGAAAACACCTCAAAGATCATAAGTCCAACAGTCAGCCTAAGACCACCACAACCATTAAACTAAGTCCAAAAGTGCCATGTTCACATGGTTCTTGAATGCCTTCAAGAATGGTGACTCCACTGCCTCCCTAGGCAGCCTGTTCCAATGACTGACCACTCTTGCAGGAAATTTTTTTTCCTAATCTTCAACCTAAACCTTCCCTGGTGCAATTTCAGGTCATTTCCTCTCATTCTATCACCTGATACTAGGGAGAAGAGACAAACCCTCACCTCACTCCAACCTCCTTTCAGGGAGTTGTAAAGAGCAATGAGGTTCCCTCTCTACCTCCTCTTCTCTAAGCTGAACAATCCCAGTTTCCTCAGCTGCTCCTTATAAAACCTGTAATCCAGACTCTTCACCAGCTTTGTTGCTCTTCTCTGAACACTGTGCAGCTCCTCAATGTTTTTCTTGCAGTGAGGACCCCAAAACTGAACCCAGTATTTGAGGTGCAGCCTCACCAATGCTGAGCACAGGGGCACAATCACTTCATTGTGATTGTGTGGCCAACTGCCATGACAGTCATTGTTTTTCATTCAGGAACCTTTAGGTGGACTCAAAGCACTGTGCATTTGTGAACTGGAACTTTAGTGTAGGGAACTCTAACAACTGTAATGTTTTTTCCAGACCTTAGATGCAGCGAGCTGTAAATATGGTTCTGAAATTATTTTCTTACCTATAAGTTAAAAGTGGAATTTGAAACTCACTCTAGCTCAGTTGCTGTTATGGGAATTGGGGAAGGAATTAATAGCAGTGCTATGACCTGAGTTAAATTGGGAGTCAGATGATTAGACAAGCTACTTTAAACCTAGAGATCTCAGAAAGTTATCTGCAACTTCTAGAGTGAAAATAAATAGCCATGTTTTTATTTTTCTAGACTTTAGAAATTAGATAAGGTAGGTAGGAATTACAGGATGTGGCATTCCAGTGAGGATAATGATTTTTTTTTTTTTTTCCCCCCACTGATTTGCCTGAAGGCTTTTGATACCAAAATAGTAACAAGATGCAAAGTACAAAGAAGGTTGATTTAATGTTCCTTTAGGGAACTGTCCTGAAGAATATGTAACAATCTGTTTCAGAGAAGCAAAAGTGAACCCAAAGACATTTTCTAAATATCACATTCTTACAAGCATTCACTTATAATTGCATGACTGCCAGTGACAATCACGTTCAATTGTTAAAGGAAATCTGGCTACATCTTTGAACAGATGGGTAGAAATGGAGTGTGTAGTAAGGCCAGAAGAAAAAACCAATTTATTAAGAGGTCAACAGATTACAATTATCTTTACTAGCCAGAACAGACTGTTAGACATTTAGAACTATACTCAATAACATTTTAAATTTAATTTTATTGTTTTCATAAGCTGATATTTTAGAATATTTAATGTGTCATCACCTTAGGCTTTGCCTCTAGATCTATACTGGACATCATACTTTCCTCCTTTGAAGATACGGTTTAGGGATCACTGTTTGTAGCATAGACAGCTAATTGTTCAAGTGACATGGCATTTTATGAAGTGAAATTTATAAATGAAGAACAAAGAGTGGAAGCCTTCAGATAATTTTTCTGTGGAATTTCTAGAATAGGTCATGCTTGCCACTTTCATATGCTGAATGTAAGTAATGTCTAGCATCTGTTCTGGAAAAAGAATTTACCTGAAGTGATCACACCTTGAAAACTGTTTGGGGCCCCTCACACAGGAAAGACATTGAGGTGCTGGAGCAGGTCCAAAGAAGGTCAGCAAAACTGGGGAATGAGAACAGGTCCTGTGAGGAGTGGCTGAAGGAACTGGGGTGGTTTAGTCTGGAGAAGAGGAGGCTGTGGAGCCTGAAAGGAGGTTGCAGTGAGATGGGAGTCAGTCTCTTCTCCCTAGTATCAGGTGATAGAATGAGAGGAAATGACCTGAAATTGTGCTGTGGGGAGGTTTAGGTTAGATATTAGGAAAAAATAATTTTCCTGGAGAGTGTCAGGCATTGGAACAGGCTGCCCAGGGAAGTGGTAGTTACCATTCCTGGAGGCATTCAAGAACCATGTGGACATAACAATTTTGGACATGGTTTAATGGCCATGGTGGTCGTAGGTTGACTGTTGGACTCAATGATCTTTGAGGTCTTTTCCAAATGACCAAATCCTATGATTCTGCGATTCAGAGTGTTTCATGAAACTTTGCTTTATAACTGTTTATTACCAATACTATCATGTACATTTTTTTTTTTCCTGGTTGACTATTGTGCTATCTCTGTTCTATAATGCAAGAAGCTAGAGCTGCATCTTTGAAGTTTTAGGTTATAAATGGATTTCAGAATTCAATAAAGTGGAAGAAACATGCATACACGTCCTGCATCTATTCACTGTTACTATTTTAAAGTATAATCCTGCAAAGGTTCTGTATCTGTATCTTAGAAGCCTGCTTACTTTAAGGATAGTGAAGTCAAATTTAAGTTTGACAACTTCTGGAAAGATCTTTGGCAGGGTTTTTTGCATATACTCTGTACAATATATACAGTGGACCAAACTCACACTTTTTATCTCATTGCACATTCATTCTGCCACAAGGTCCCAGAACAAAACAACTAATTGATGGCACACATGGATGGCTGTAACCCAGCAGTCTAATTACTGCAGTGGAACAACTCAGTTTGAGCACCAGGGAAGTATAGGAGGACCAGGGTATATGTATTTTGACATGAACTCTGACTTAATTGTACATGTCATGGGCTGTGTGTGTGCTTTGTTTTATCTCTTCTGCTGTCTTCTGTTTTATTTTCCAGCTAGGTCTGTTAGAGATATGGCTGATAGGCATGTTGTGCTGCAGTGTGTGTTAATAGCTACCAGGCAACTGGTTTGTTTTTTTTTTTAGTTCCATGCAATTACAGATGCTATCCAGAGATTCATATTTTTTTTTCTCTTCCTTGTCAGGTGTTCCAAATGTCATGTTTTGTTCATCTGTATCTGGTGTATGACCTTATAGAGTGATCAGATCAGACAATAATTGCAAATACGGAGGTGATTAGAGGACTAGAACATCTCCCTTATGAGGAAAGAGAGAGAATCAAGTCTTTCTAGTCTGGAAAGGAAAAGTCTGATGGGAGCCTCATAAATGCTTATAAATACTTCAAGGGTGGGTGTCAGGAGGATGGGGCCAGTCTTTTTTCAGTGGTGTCCAATGACAGGACAAGAGGCAATGGGCACAAATTTAAACATAAGTTTCATCTAAACATGAGGAGGAACTTCTTTAATTTAAGGGTGATGGAGCACTGAAACAGGCTGCCTAGAGAGGTAGTGAGGTCTCCATCTCTGGAGACATTCAACAGCCTCCCAGATGTGTTCCTGTGTGACCTCCTTTAGGTTAATGTGCTTTGGCAGGGGAGTTGGACTTGATGATCTCCAGAGGTCTCTTCCAACCCTTGCCATTCTGCAATACACAAAGAAATGCTGTCAAATTGTGTATATATGTTCTTGAAAACCTCATTAAAAGTATAGCCAAAAGGATTGTCTGCCTGTTACTTGCAGAACACAGTTTATGATCTGTGTGCTTTTGAGCTTTGACATAACTTTTAGACATTCATGTAAACTCCGTTTCTCCACTGAATTTTATTTCAGTATTTGTTGTCATTAAAAAACACAGGGAAATGTATTCTTAGCATATCAAATAATATCAGGCAAAAACATTTGCTTATTTGAGACCTAGAAAATGACAGCAGATTAGAGTTCTGGGTGTAAATCTGTTTTGCTAGTCTGCCTGCCTTTTGTTAATCTAAATAGAATCATTAAGGTTGAAAAAACCTCTAAGATCAAGTTCAACCTTCTACCTAACACCTCTATGACCACTAGACCACGTCCTGACGTGCTATGTCCAGAAGTTTTTTTGAACACCTCTGTGGATGGTGACTCTGCCACCTCCCAGGCAGCCTGTTCCAGTGCCTCACCAGATAGTATTTGTTTCCAAACTATGCTTTAATTAAATTTAGATAGCTGTCTATCTAATATGAGCAATGACGTTCTTAACTGACAGTTACTTTTCAGTTTTATTTCTTTGTCTAGCGGTGGAGCGTTAGACACATATCAGTGCATTTTCTCACCTAGTAAGAATTGGGTTTTTGTTTTTTTCTTTTAAGGCTTTTTGAATGATTCTGTTACTAAGTGCATTGTGGCTCTACGCTTGACTGTGGTTGTGAAGGTCAGTACCTGCACGCCTGTGGGAAGCCATCCAGATAACCTCCCATGTTCGGAGAGAGGAAAATGTATCACCAAACCAGATGAGGTAAGGCGGGCCCCCTTATAGTGTGGAAATTCCATGATAATATAAATGCAGTTTAAATTGTATTTGGTCCAAGGCATGTGCATGCATTGCTCCTGTGTAGGGGTCTTCTAAAGCTCAGAGATGTTACTACTGAATGCCAATGTATTTATTTACTACTCTTGAAAATCAAGCACTTAACATTTCATATCAGTCACTTCCTTTAATATTCATACCCTGCCCTGGCAACAAAAAAAGTTACTCATATCAGGTCTAAGAGAATTTGTATTGCATCTTACCATCTCTACTTAAGTATTTCATGGAGACGAGGAACGTGCAGTGAGCACTTGGGATCCCCAGTCTCCAGACCAGTGTATTACAGTCTAAGTCTTCAACTTTTTAGGTCTGATTTAATCTAGTACTTCTCTCTCCACATCTCAATAACTGCTCATTCACAAATTGCTGATCAGTGCAATGGAATTGTCTGAGCATAATTACGACAAGAAAGAGAGCAGCATAATCTGGTGATGTTTGGAAACTTTCCTCTGCAGCTTTCTTCTGTACAGTAAGAGATTACAACAGTGACAGCAATTTCAGTGGCCACTCTGAATTTTTTGTCCCATCTACTAACATGAGAAAATAAGAACCAAATATGTCCAATCTGCAGTCTGTATAGTGCTTTTACAAAACAAGACTTGCTTTCTGTGAAGGAGACCGTGTGTTCTCTGTTACCTTCCATGTGTGCTGGGTTTATTTCCTGGGTTAAAAGTCACAGCACGAATATATGCAATTAAATCTTTGGTTTTATTGACATTCATTTGGGAGATAAAAGCAATAGTAACTGCTGAGTAAATATTAACAGCTGTGAGCCTGCTGTGAGTACAGAAAATTTGGCTTATTTAGGGAATTCACTGTTGGTTCATCTACTACCACTTTCTGATGTAAATTCTCAGTAAGCACATTTGATAGAAAATGACATTTTGAATTGTAACAACAATAATTACATTGCTACAGTCCTCTCTATGTACACATCCATCCTAATATCTGGAATGATTAGGTATCTATTTTTATTTCTCAAAAATGAAATTTTAAAATGCTTGAGGTAATGTGTGAAAACAGATACTGTAAGATGTGCCTAGAAGGAAGTGCTACTCTACCTTGCCAGCCGGCTGGTACCCAAATAATTTATTCATTCAGGTGCAGCGTCCTATTGTATCCAGTTTAGATTTGCTGACTTAATATAGTCAATGTTTTTATTTTTTAAATTCAGCATCTTGAATTTGATCTGTTTAAATATGCTCAAATTTACATAGCAGCGTATCAAAACGTCTTGTCTTTCCATTATTTATTGAGTTAAAGCCTTTGAAAAACAGTAATTTCTATTTTTGGGTGTTTTTTGTCAATTTTAATGACTCTAATTTCTTTCTCTTATTGTGTGTCATATGTCACAAAATAAAAGTAAATTGCTTGCTTTATCTATGCAGAAACAGTAATGCTTTTCTGCATTAAGGAAAATACATATAAGACCTTGAATAATTATCCGTGTTTTATAAATCTTTGAGACAACAAAATAGTAATTAAAGTAAAAATAAAATCATCTTCAAAAAGAGTGACAATTTGGCTTCTTGTCATTTATAAAAAGAGAAATCAGTCTATGTACATTCTCACCTATGCTCTTGATACTGGAAGTTTTGTGTGTTAAAACTCTTGCCAGCTGTTTTAGTACCCTTGGATGGATCTCATCCAGTCCCCATAAACAGGTAGATTGGTTTTGAATTCTTAGTGACTTTAATACTAGCATTATGGCAATGTGTAGCTGCTTCTTGGCTTTGTTTTCTTTAAATATGCTAGTATATGCCAGGTACGCAGGAGAGAAATGGATAGTATCATTTGGGAAAGGTGAAGTTGACATGCCTAATAAGAATGGTGACACCTTCTCTACAGAATAACTTGTCTGCATCTCAGAATGGTTATCTGTTATTAAACACCTCAGTGTTCAGTGCTCTTCCTGCTTTCCAAACCCATTTTGTTAACTATACTTTATGGTAAATCGATCCCTATATCACACTCTTAGAGACATAGCAATATTATCTGAGCACTTCTTAACTTCCTATTTCAATAATACTGTTGAGGCAAGGACTTACTGTTACATTGACTATATTAATATTTGCATTATAATAATTCCATTGCTCTGAAATGAGATTTTTGTTTCAGGCAAAGCCATGCCCAGGAAGTGGTGGAGTTATCATCCGTAGAGATGTTTAAGAAACGAGTAGAAGTGGCAGTCTGGGACATGGTCTAGTGGTCATGGAGGTGTTGGATAGAAGATTGAACTCAATGATCTTAGGGATATTTTCCAACCTTAATGATTCTTTGATTCTATGCTGTTTGTGTCTCTGTGGGCAGCACAGATGTACCCTTCCTCTCTGAGGACTGGTTCTTGGCATCCTACTCTCAGTTCTAGTGTAAAACAGCCACGGACTCACCTACCTAACAAACGTTATACCTGTCTGTTCTGACAGCCTAATGTGATATTATTTTTTGGACCTCTTGCCTGGGGACTCTGATCTTTTTAAGTGGTATGGAATTTAGGTACAGTGCCTGTATATTTTGACATTTTTTATAATCCTATATTATTATATTTTTATAATCACATTTTATTATACGATTATATTTTTATAATCATATTTTATCTGACTTTGTTCATCTAGAACAGGTGAGTTATTGAGACAGACAGAGACCTTGATTTTTGTACTAAGTCTAAACTTGTCACTCCATTCCAAGAATAACAACTGATGTTTTAAGTCAGTGACATGGAATCATAGAATGGTTTGGGTTGGAAGGAATCTTAAAGATCGTCTAGTTTGAACTCCCCCACCATGTGCAAGGACACCTTCCACTAGACCAGGTTGCTCAAGGCCCTATCCAACCCAGCCTTGAACATAATTTAGTATCAACAAGAGTTAGAATAGCTGTGAAGGATGGCAGCAGGCAACATGTTTATGTGCACTATTTATCTGAGTCCTGATCCTATTCATGCACAGTGGCACTGCATGACTCCAATGGGATTAGATAGGAAGGACCACACTGATTTTGAACACTTTGAACACTATTGTCTTTAGAGACCAAAGTGATCCTTGATGTGTTTTTATATGGAAATGTTGAAATACAGACTGTGTATTTAATTAATTGCTTAGTTAATAAGTAAAAGTGATTATCTGTTTCACTCTGTCAGTCACTTTCCTGTGTAGCTCATATGAATTATCTTTGAAGTAAATTACTGTGCTATGTGATTATGATAATGCTTGCCTGCCTTTCCTTTCTGTTGAGCTACAGCCTTACTTGGAATCCTGTCCTTGCTAATGTGTGAGACATGCAGAGAGTACTAGGCTTGGGTAAATACCAGAACATTTTACAGACCTTATAGTTAGCAGGGACTTCTGGCACTCCTGATGATAAATAACATACTCATAGTTTTGAGTTTTGCAGGTATATAGTATTAATCCTTGTTTAAACTCTACCAGTGTGTCATGGGTTGACCTGAATCTGCTGCAGATATTCAATACCATAACACCAGCTTCAAAAAACAAGTGCTGGCTGGAGCAAAGTATTTATAGGGCTTAAGTTCAGATTGTAATGCGAGAGGCTTACTGTTCTGGTTGCTGCTTTTAGTTTTGCAGAGTTTCATGCCTTTTGTGGTTGGGATTCTGCCCAGTGGCATTTTTCTTTCTTTCCTGTCTTGTTTTGTGTGATCTGATATCCCTGCTATAGAGTACTAAACTCTCTTTATCTTAACTAGCAACTCTGCCTCCTGGGCCTTTTCTTCCCATCTGTGAGGAAAGGAGGGAGGGGAGGGGGTGTAAGAGCCAATTGTGTTAAACCAGGACAGTCCATATTTGTTCCAGTGCTGTGGGAATAGAGAAGGGTGCATTAGCAATGTCAGTTATGGCATGCCACATGGCTGCCTTTGAGTCCAGTTGGTACTGGAGCTCCAGCAGGTCTGGCACAGCGAAGCTCACCACTGGTGTAACCTCACCGAGGCCACAATAGCCTATTGCCAGCCTTCACCATTCGGTTTCTGCACTGGCCATATGGGGCTGCTGAAGGGAACGAGCTTTAGTGATCACCTCTTGGCTCTCCAGTTGTTGAGTTACATCAGGGATCAGGGAATCCGGGTTGGTGTGATATTGCTGCCCGGGCACTGTTGCAGTGGCAGTTAGCACTTGCTGATTGTTAATGTTTAGCAGCCTCACCATGAAAGGGCCCTCTGAGAGACCAAGCAAAACAGTAAGCTGTTTTCTTTCCTTTGTTCCTAAGGTGGCTATACCAAACACCCACCGGTATCCTTTTGGATCCTTGAAATACCCTCTCCTAAGATAGTCTATACCAAAGATGCACAGGGCCCCATGGCCAGTCACAGTGAGGTGTTTGTGCCATTCATTCCTGGTTAGGCTCACTTTAGCTTCTAACACACTCAGCACCACAGCGAACACACACAGAGGACCCCAGCATTATTTGCCCCAGCTGCCCCATGAAAGCAAATACACCACAGGTTAAAAAAACCCCACAAACCTATATATATATCTCCCATAACAAGCCTCAAGCCTTAATTGAATCCTCTGGTTATCTCACTTCTTATCTCAACCCTTTCGTCTCCTGCCCACAGTAGAGTGCCAGAGTTAAGACCACTGCTTTTGAGCTGCACACTGGGATGCCAAATATTGACTGTCCTGGGTTAACACAACATGCTCTCACGCACCCCTACACACCCTCATTCAGAAATATTTGCAATATTTGTAAGGAAAATGAAACCTGGAGTTTTCTGCATAAAGGTTTTTATTTGTATGAAGATCATTACATTTTTTTTTCTCCTCAGGTGACAGATATTTATTCTTATGAAGCAAATATGAGTCAAAATAGAAGATACAATACAAACCCCATCTTTTTGCTTCTAGTTCCATGCCCATTCTGTACTACATATTACAATGTTTGTGCATTGGAATGCCTTCCAGCCTCTAATGATCTGGCTTTGAAATGAGTGATGTTGCCATCTAGTGTTTAATGAGCAAAGAGAGTCAGTCTAAATGTATACCACAGACGAGAATCACAGAATTATTAAAGCTGGAAAAGACTTCTAAGATCATCAAGTCCAACCTTCTACCCTACACCTCCTAGACCATCTCCCAGAGCACTACACAGAATCATAGAATGGTTTGGGTTGGAAGTGACCTCCAAATATAATCTAGTGCAACCCCCCTGCAGTGAGCAGGGACATCCTGCATTAGATCAGGTTGCCCAGACCCCTGTCAAGTCCAACCTCAAATACCTCCCAAGGATAGGGTCTTAACTACCTTCCTGGGCAACTTGTTCCACTACCCTCACAGTAAAGAGCTTCATCCTAATGTCTGCTCTTCTCTAGCTTAAAACCATTGTCCCTCATCCTATCACTACAGGCCTTTGTAAACAGTCCCTTTCCAGCCTTCTCGTAGCCCTCTTCAGGTACTGGAAGGCTGCTATTAGGTCTCCCTGAAGTCTTCTCTTCTTCAGGCTGAACAACCCCAGCTCTCTCTCATCCTGTCCTTTGTAGCCCTCCTCTGGACCTGCTCCATCAGGTCCATGTCCTTCTTATGTTGAGGGCACCAGAGCTGGACACAGTACTTCAGGTGAGGTCTCACCAGAGCAGAGTAGAGTGATAGAATCGCCTCCCTTGATCTGCTGGCCACTTCTTTTGGTTTTTGTCCCTCTGGGCTGCAAGCACACAGTCTGCTCATGTCCGTCCTCTTGTCCACCAACACCCCCAAGTCACTGAGTTGTAGAGAGCAGTGAGGTCTCCTCTCAGCCTCCTATTCTCCAGACTAAACAATTTTAGTTCCCTCAGCTGCTCCTCAGAAGACCTGTTCTGCAGACCCTTACCAGCTTTGTTGCCCTTTTCTGGACATGCTCCAGCACCTCAATGTCTTTCCCTAGAGAGAGGCCAAAACCTGTGGTAAATCAGCAGATTAGTTATTGTAGCAGTTATTCCAGTCTACAAAGATAATATCTGGAATGGGATTAAAAAGTGCACAGTGATTTGGATTTTATGGATGTGATCTTAGTTTCCTCATGTAGTAGAATCATTTGATGTCATAAAAGATTTCAGCTGAAGAGCTGATACAGGTTTAGCATTTCAAAGAGTAACTGTGCAGTTGTATTTATGGCAGCCACTCTTGTTAACAACTGAGAAAACAGCAAACCCATCTTTGTTCAGTAGGGTATTCTATGCAAACCTAATCTTTGGAATGGTATTGTGCAGTATGTGTCCTGGTTTGTTTTTTGGTTTTGGTTTGTTTTTTTTTTTTGTTTTTTTTTTAGGCTACTTTTTTCTGTGACTGTGAGGATGGGTACCAGGGTTCCCTGTGTGAAGAATTTGATGCTTGTCATAGCCAGCCCTGTCAGAACAATGCAACCTGCACCGATGTAGCACAGAAACACAATGGGAACAATTTCACCTGCAGCTGCTCAGCTGGTAGGTTTTGTTTTACACTTTGAATAATGCATTTTTGGTTTAGCATTTGGGGCATATCTTTTGCAGAGCAAATGAACTGTGCAACTTCAGATACTAGGAAAGAAAAAAAATACAACAACATAAGGGCAGTGTTTAAAAGGACATAGGAGATACTTCATGTGTGAAAAATGCCATTGAAAAGACACATCTGAACCATAAACTGAGTGAATTATTCATAACAAATAGATCTTTATTTCCACTGCCTGTGGAAAAATATTTTTTAAAATGGTAAAAAAGAGTTTAACTACTATAAATGTATCCTACTCTGCTCTAGTGAGACCTCACCTAGAGTACCGTGTCCAGGTCTGGGGCCCCCAACACAAGATGAACATGGACCTGAGAGAGTGGATCTGGAGGAGGGCCAGAAAAGATGATCAGAGGACTGGAGCACCTCTCTTACAAAGACAAGCTGAAACTATTTGGGCTGTTATACCTGGAGGAAAGAAGGCTCCAAGAAGACCTTATAGCAGCATTTCAGTATCTGAAGACCTACAGAAAGGCTGGGGAAGGACTGTTTCCAAGGGCTTGCAGTGACAGGATGAGGGGCAATGATTTTAAACTGGAGCAGGGTAGATTTAGGATGGACATCAGGAGGAAGTTCTTCACAATGAGAATGGTGAAATACTGGGAACAGGTTGCCCAGAGATGTGGTTGAGGCCCCATCCCTGGAGACATTCAAGGTCAGGCTGGATGAGGTCCTGAGCAACCTGATCTAGTTGGAGATGTCCCTGCCGACTGCAGGGGGGTTGGACAAGGGGACCTTTGAATGTCCCTTCCAGTCCTATACATTCTATGTGATCCTATCCATATGGAAGTTTCAGAAACATTTGTATGTGAATAGTATCAAGTTTCCCAACTCTTGATAGTAGGAGATTTTATGAACATAAATGTCAGCACAAAATGAATGGTATAATGATTCTTAATGTGCATCCCACCAGATAACTGTTTCCCCCCGCAGGGTGATTGCTTAGCACTTCTTAATTTGTAGCACTTGTGCCATATTTGCTGTAAAATTCCCGAATCATATTCTCTATTCCTGAAACATATTCTCTTTCAAATGGACAAATATGCCCTGTAGATAAAAAGAAGATAGGACATAATTATTTTCCAAAAGCTGACATAGAGTATTATCTCTGAGTTTTCCCACAAGCTATAGTGACAGTTGCAAGAAGTTAGGTTCTCATAGTAGCCTTTGGAGCAGCACAATCATTTCTGCCTTTCTATGCCTACATTCTCTCGAATACATGTTGAATTCCAGAGTAATTTTTAGCTTTCACAAACTTGGTAACAGTTTGAAGATGGAGAAGTGTTTATAAGAGCTAAGTGTATTCAGTGCTGTGTCATGATTCATAAAAATAGTGAGCCGAATGTGAGAACTTGAAAAAATATGAAGCCTCTAGATGAAACGAATCACTTGATGTAGTCTTGCTGCTTTTGTATGTTTCATATTAATTTAAAAGCAGTTAGAATTGCAGGAAATCACTAGTTGTCCAGAGTGACAAGTGCCTCAATCTGGTCCACAGGATCTACCTCATGAGTCCGCAGTTTTAGTTCTCAGTCTCAGTATTTTTCTCCAGTTTAGATGATTTATGGGCATGAGTGCAGATACAACAGGCAACAGAGTTTATTTTGCCAGGTTTTGCATCGCAGGAAATGGGATCATAATTTAGCTCTCTGTTACATATAAAAGCAGTAAGAGGAAAGTCTTAGAGATCCTTTTCTATAGTAGCGCCCAAGTAACTCCAAGTTTAATGTTATGAAGGATACTTACAAATTTTATGTAGGATGCCTTTTAAATAATACAATGCCTCTGTGCTTAGTGTGTAGTTTCTTCCTCAGTCATGCACTCAAGATAGTTTCTTGGAGGTAAATAAAGATTAGAACATGTGGTATTTGCTAAGGAATTGAGGTCTGGGGTGTTTAATCCTTTAGATTGTATTTCATTTTTTGGGGGGTTGTTACAGAGATCAGACATATGGAACCAAGTACAGGTATGGTCAAATAATACAGTGCACTCAATCTGTAGCTTGTGAACTTAGAAGAGCTTGTTTAGGAGAGTTTGCAACTGTGCTGAGCAGTTCTTCACAGCTTCCACTTATATTAAAATCTTTCTGGAGCCCAGAAGTAGCGAACAACAGTCACTCAGCATATGCACAAATAATTCATAACTTTAAGTCTTGTTTAAAGTCTTGCTAAAGATTTGACTTGATGTGTTTGAAAACCATTTGAAAATCAGTTCTATGTTTTGGTTTTATGGATGCTGATGAGGACCCAGCTCCAAGCTCCATTATACTAGTGCTGTCAGAATGTTGCTGGTATTAAAATACAATTGATGCACTATCTCTTCATTTCCACTAATGTTTCTCCAGTGAAGTATAAGTTCTAACTAAAAACCTCATTTTATAAGAAATTAGAAGACTGTTCTGGAATCTGTTTCTTTCTTCGGTAAATTTTATTCAAGAAAACTAAGGGTACTGTTTGAATGACCTGGTAATACATTTCATGCCAAAACCTCATTTTCACTGTGTTTTCTGAGTGTTGTGTGCTCATTTGTAGGTTACACTGGAGAGCTGTGCCAGTCAGAGATCAATCATTGTATCCAGCAGCCATGCCAAAATGGGGGTACCTGCTCATCCAACATCAATGGATTCAGTTGTCAGTGCCCAGAAGGTAAACAACAAAGATCTGAGTACCTCATACAAATTGCAAGGTGTACTTAATGTGATTTTTCCAGTTGTATTTATATATTTAAATACTTCTAAAGTTCTGACTTAGGCCATATCTGCGAGGAGAAAAAAAAATCCAGGTGAGAAATCTTTGTATAATCATCAGTAGTATATGAAGTATGGTAGCAGCTTAGTGTTTCAGTGTGTCTCAGGAGCCAGCGTGTGGTCTCACTTTTGTGTTGTCTAGTAAGGATGTGAAAAAAATATGCCTCTTTTATTGTATTTCCATATTTCTGCATGTGGGTCAGTTGACTAAAATGTGTGTAAGAGCAATAATTCAGAACTAAAGTAATTATTTCAGTCACCTCATCTACTAATGCAAATAAGCTGAGGAATTCAAGGGCTACAAAGATGACTGGGGACTAGAACAGATCCTTTATGAGAGAATTGGGATTTTTTAGTCTGGACAAGAGAAGAGTGAGGGGAGAGCTCATAAATGTGAGAAGAGTGAGGGGAGAGCTTATAAATGCTTCAAGGGTGGGTGTTAGTCTTTTTTCAGTGGCACCCAGTGGCAGGACAAGGGGTAACAGGTACAAACTTGAGTATAAGAAGTTCCATCCAAACATGAGGAGGAACTTCTTTAAGGGTGCTGGAACAGGCTTCTCCAAGAGGTGGTAGAGCCTCCATCTCTGAAGACATTCAAAACCTGCCTGGATGTGTTCCCGTGTGACCTTCTCTAGGTGAACCTGCCTTGGCAGGGGGGGTTGGACTCTGTGATCTCCAGAGATCCCACACAACCCCTGCCAGTCTGTGATTCTGCTATAGTTCGGATACTTCATGGAAGGAAAAGGCTGATTTAACAAAATATATTGTCTAAATTTATTAATGACTGCCTTCCAATGCCTCTTCTTCCTTCCTTTGAGGAATTATCCTCTCATAGAGGAATATTTTGAGAGCTTTGATTTGAGTTTTGAAGAGATTTGGTTATTTTTGTAAATACAACAAAGAGTAGTTAATTGAGAACTGCGGATGCAGTAACTTGCAGATCTACTATTTTTAGCATATCCTCAAATTTTCCATTACAAAAACCTATCATACAGATTTCTAATTTAAGTCGGGTCTCTTGCTCTGCTGCTATTCTCCTGCTGTGCTTATTGCTAATTGCTTGTTGAGAAGAGGCCTCCCTTTCTGTACTGCTAATTCAGCACAGTGGGGGGAAGGTAGCCAGGGAGCTGATGTATGTGGAACAAATGAAAGCCTGGAGACAGAATGTGGTTAGACAGAAAAGGATAAGAGAACATAGACAGTGTCATGAAGGGAAAAGAAAAAGTTGGCAGAAAAAGGAGTGAGATGGAAAAAAACGAGGGATGACCTTGAGATTGTGCATTTCTTTTTCAAATGAGATCTGTGGTTCATATCATAACTTACTTCTGCAAGTTAAATTAAGGTAAATTTGAGGTACTGAAAGGTAAAATTTGAGTCACTGAAAAAACCTAGATCAGATATGAATCTCAGGAGGAAAGGCTGAGAGACCTTGGGCTGTTTAGTCTGGAGAAAACTGAGAGGAGATCTTATTAACGTTTATAAGTATCTAAAGAGTGGATGTCAAGAAGAAGGGGTCAGACAATAAACTGCTATCTGAAGTTGTTGCTTCACCTGTACTAAGGAAAAATTTGGATTTTCTACTCAAATTTATATTGAGGAACCTTAAGCAATACTAAAGAATGAGGATTAAAAAAAAAAAAGGTCAATCTTTATCCATAAAGACGTAGCTAGGGTGGATTTCAGTCAAAATCTTACAGCTATATTTTAGTGATTTCTTGTTTCTTTATGAGTATCTTTTTATCCCTCTACTGAATTCTGGTGATATACCATCAGACATCTTGTGTGTCCACACAAAACCATTTTCTATAGGAAAGACCCCATAAATTTCCTGTGTTTTCTCTTATTACTTATTCCTGTATTTCACATCTAAAGGTTTTGTAATCCTGGCTCAGTAAAATTCAGACTTTCCCCCCCCACCCGTATCTGTGTAGTTCTTGGAAGCAAGCTGCTTGTTCTACAGACTGTATAAAATGTAGTTGTACAGTACGGTCAGGGAATGTTTGACTTTGATTTGTACATGGCTCTCCTGTTTTTAGTAGCCAAGTAATTCACATCCCACCACAGTGAGAAATCTGTCTTTTATCTAGAGCTTTTCTATCTGAAAACATTTTCTGATCTAGTTTCTGTCACTGCTCTGGATGTCTGTAGCACTATATAAAGAGTATCACCTGATTTAATACTTCTGTTCTTCTTGACAGCTAGACAGAAGGTCTGATCCATTTAAGCACACATGCTCTATTGTGGGTTTTAGCAGTATAAATATTTTCTAATATTGCCTTTCTCCTTTACCTTCTATATTATTCTTTTGGTAAATTTTGCATTCAGATCTTTCAAATCACCAGTGGTCTTTACGTTTTGCTCCTGTCTCTATTACACCAATAATGACCTGGATGTAGGGTTGGGTTCATGTTAGGTGGCTGAAGAACAGTTCAAGGGATATTTATCCACAGATGAATGATCTTGATTTTTTTATTATTTGTTTTCCCTCCAGCATTTGATTCTGTTTTCAATTAGTAGCCCTCTGAATTTGATTTTTAAATTCATTGTTTGCAGTATTTGTTTTCAACAGTTTTATTGATATGGACCTAAATGTACATTCAAGACTGCTAAAATAATAGACCTTCAATTCATATGTATAGCTGCTGATGCTTTGAGTATTTTCAGATACCTAACTCGTACAGAAGATTTAAGTTTCCAGAATCAACTAAACATATTTCACAGTGCAGTCAAAGATAGCACAAGGGCAACATGTTTCAGTGTATTTTAAACCTGCATATGTTCTTAAAGTGCTTTGTCACTTGAAACGTCAGCCATCTGTCAGGAAGCTCCTCTTTGTAGGGAAGTCTACTGCAAAGGTTGTAGTGAAGCAGCATTAGTGTCATCGTGTGACCTCAGATCTCTTTGATCCTTTTAAATCTGGTTTCGGAGTTAGTGTAGAGATTTTGCTGGACTCATTGGCTGATCTCCTCCTGAGAGCAGTTAAAAGTCCTTGTAGATTCTTTTAAATCTGCCCAGAATTTTATAATGACAGTACAGGTTTGTTTGTGGGGGTTTTTTTGTTTTGTTTTTTAAAAATTGTCAGCAAACCATTGCTGGAATTAGATTCTTTATTTTAGCGTTTCTGTTCTTTTCGGTTTCTGATGGTTATGCAGTTATCATCTACAGGAGGGACCTCTAATACAGGATTCCACACCATCTGTTCATATGCTCTCCTTTTTCCACATGTGCAGGTGGTCCTGACACAGCCCACGAAGCAATCTGAACCATAGGATAACAAAATGGAGGGGGCAGAAGGCTCTTGCCTATTTCCTTGCTGAGTTACGTTTGACTAATTTGTAAAAAATTCAGTCATAGGTAGTTTATTTTATGGCAGAGGGGATGGAGCTAGATACTTTTTAAGGTCCCTTCCAAACTCAACCATTCTGTCATTCTGTGATCCCTCCTGCTAATGAGAAGTATGTTCTTGTAAAAGATACTTTTCTAAATTATTGAAGCTCAAGTAAACTCAGGTGCTGCATTAGCGGTTGTTGCTTTTAACATACAGATTAACCGTAATGAAAAAGAGCCTGTGTTTGCTTTTCTTATTTTTCCAGGCTATTGTACTTCTGCTTTTCTAACCAGGAACATTCAGAAAGTGGATAAGCACTGTCAGTTTCTACAAATATTTTGGCAATTCATTGCCTTAATCATGATAGTATGATTCTACCTGAAACATCTTTTATCACATCACGTTAATGGGTAAAATTAGGATTTAATATATACAGGAAGTTTTGGTAATTTTCATAGAACTATAAAGAATAGGAATAGAGCACTGTGTCCAGTTTGGGGCACCACAGTGTAACAAAGACACTGGAGTGGCTATAGAGAAGGGCAATGAAACTGCTGTAGGATATGGAGAAGGTGAGGTGAGGATATGTTCTGGTGAAATGGGAAATGGGGTTGTTTAGTCTGGAGAAGAGGAGGCTGAGGGGTAACCTCATTGCTCTCTACAGCAACCTGAAAGGAGGTTGGAGTCAGGCCAGTGTTGGCCAGTGTCTTCTCCCAAGTAACTGACAGGACACGAGGTAATGGCCTCAAGCTGTGCCAGTGGAAGTTTTGGGTTGATATTAGGAAGAATTTATTTCCTGCAAGCGTGATCAGGCATTGGAACAGACTGCATAGGGAGGTGATGGAGTCACCATCCCTGGAGGTGTTAAAGAAATGTGCAGACGAGGTACTTTGGCAAGTGGTCTAGAGGTCATGGAGTGGTTGATTAGAAAGTTGGACTTGATCTTAGAAGTCTTTTCCAACCTTAATGATTCTATGATACATCAATGGCTTAGTTTTAGCTTGCTTTAGTTATTAAAATTGTATGCATAGCAGAATGCTTATCAAAACCATTTATTTCTTTCAGGGTTTTTAGGAACCTCTTGTGAAGACAAAATAGACCCTTGTGCATCATCTCCCTGCCAGAACAATGGAACCTGTTATGCAGACAGACATGCTTTCTCCTGCAGTTGTAGTCCTGGATTTACAGGACCTACATGTGCTCAGCTGATTGACTTTTGTGCTCTCAATCCTTGTGCACATGGCACATGTCGCAGTGTCGGAACCAGCTACAGATGCCTCTGTACCCCTGGTTTGTACCAAGCAGTTATATTCTGTGTAAATCTTCTAATATTTTACTATCTAGATCCATTTGTAGTTGAAAAGTACTCTCATTGTTTCAGTTCAGTGCATTAAACATATGGAGCAGATGTTCTGTCTGTTTAGAATAGCGATAGGAATCTACATATTCCATGGAGAAAATCCAAAACTGCAGAGTGAGCACTGAAAATACCTACAGATTTCTCTATGGCTTGGCTGATACCTACAGCTGCATTACAAAATCATAGCCTTACAGGAGAAATTGTATTAAGGTGAGGTAGCAGTGTCATTGGAATGATGACCTGGGAGGAATACAAAGAAGTTGTCCAAGCAGCCAGGGATCAAGGTAGGAAAGCTGGGGCCCAGAACAGAATTAAATCTGGCCAGGAACATCAAGAGTAACAAGAACAGCTTTTTGTGTCAGTGGCAAAAAGAAGACCAGGGAAAATATGGGCCATTTCTGGAAGGAAATGGGAGACCTGGTCACACAGGATGTGGGGAAGGCTGAGGTATCAATGACTTTGTTACCTCCATCTTCAATGGTAAGGACTCTAACCACATCATCCAGGTTGCGGAAGGCAAGTACAGGGACTGGGAGAATCAAGATCCTTCCACTGTAAGAGAAGAACAGATTCAAGACCATCTAATGAACTTGAAGATGTACACATCCATGGCACCTGATAAGATCCATCCATGAAACCTGAAGGAACTAACAGATGAAGTTCCAAAGCCACTTTCTATCATATTTGAAAAGTCATATTGCTCTTGTGAAGTGTTCCCACTGACTGGAACTCACAGGAAACATAAACCCCATTTTCAAAAAGGGAGATAAGGAAGACCAAGGGTGCCACAGGATTAGGGGCTGGAAATGGTGACATTTCGGGCTCTGTGGCAGCCCAGGCCTTGCACAGGACAGGGAGATGGAGGCGTTAAAGCTTTGTTGTGATGTGAAGATGAACACCATACAGCTTGCTGTAGCTTCAGCTGGGCTGAGGCAGCTCCCCATAACACTGTGACCTTGCTTCTCCTTCTGCACGCAAACACAGCATCAGATGTTCAAGGTGGTTTTGGGGAAAGGTGGTTGAGAAAGTGGTTCTGTCTACAACTACCTGAAAGAAGGCTGTAGTGAGGTCAGGGTCTGTCTTTTCTCCCTACATGCTAGAACAAGAGGAGATGGCCTGAAATTGTGATAGGGGAGGTTTAGCTTGGAAAGTAGGAAAAAATTATTTCATGCAAGAGTGGTCAGGCAATGGAACAGACTGGTCAGGGAGGTGGTGGAGTCACCATCCCTGGAGGTGTTAAAGAAACGTGCAGACATGGCACTTTGGGACATTGTTTAATGGCCATGGTGGTATTAGGTTGATAGTTGGGCTTACTGATCTTAGAAGTCTTTTCTAACCCAAACAATTTTGTGATACATATACACAATGCTGTGCCTTGTGTGTCATTTTACCTGCTCTCTGTTGCTTTGTCTTTCCTTGCCTTGTGGGGAACCAGTCCCAATCCTCCAGCTCTTTTCCTTTGCAGTTAGCAGGACGCGTGAATATCCTGCCCATGGCAAAAGTTTCGCCTGAAGTAGGGAAGTAGTCCTACAGGTGGTGAGCCTGTGTTACTGACATTTTGAGGAAGAAAGATGTCACTGCTTTGTACTCCCAGCTTCTCACAGCTTTAGAGCATCGTGCAACGTAGAGAGCTCTCCTATTTTCCTTGAAAGGAGTGAGGATCTAAGGTTCTGCAGCCTATAAACCTGCTATCTCTCATCTGAAGAGATATCCCTGAAGATACAAGAATTACCAGCTAATGTCTTTGTTTTGGACAATACATTAAGTGCACACTTCAAAGTATTGCCTTCAGTAAGAGGTACATGTGATCTTCAAGGAAATTCCAGATGTTGAGACTGAAAACGAAACTGCTCAAGGATGACAGCATTCAACACATCCCATCACACAAATTGTCTTGTGAAAGTAAGCCCTCGGTCATTGAATCAATAAATGTGGGAAGAATGGGTTTCAGCATTACAAATGCTTCCTCGTGAGGCTTTATGTTCTCTAGCAGGGTTCTCACAGATGATGATGATGATCTGTTGGACAGCAGCCCTGAGAAAAAGGACCTGGGAGTCCTGGTGGACAACAGGATGACCATGAGCCAGCAATGTGCCCTTGTGGCCAGGAAGGCCTGTGGGGTGCACCAAGAACAGTGTGGCAACCAGGTCGAGGGGGACTGCTATATGAAGGAAGGCTGAGAGAACTGGGTTTGTTCAGCCTTGAGAAGAGAAGGCTTAGGGTGGACCTTATTTCTATGTACCAGTGTATAAAGGGTGACTACCAAGAGGA
>WBNM01010498.1:40833-53724 GCA_013399055.1 Ramphastos sulfuratus | reverse complement strand
CTCATAACTAATAATATCATGGCGTATTTAGCATACTTGCTCATAAAACCATAGTGCATAATTAAGTAACAGTTTAGCAGCACTTTAAGACAACAGCACTGCCTATTGAATGTCAGTTACTGAGGACTGTAATTCTGCAAAATGTGCACTGCTAGCAAGTCTGTGATTCTTGGGCAGAAATTCAGGACCTGTTAATTTTGTAATGTCAATACACCATCAACCCACCAAAACCTTTGATCCAGTGCCCCTTGCAAAGTGGCAGAAGCTCAAGAACATATCGAGGAGTGAAAAACTCAAAGCACAGGCAGTCACTAACAAGTGTTATCATGCACTCAGAGTAATTGCTACTAAAAAAAGATATCAGATATCAAGTAGCATTTTAATCTTAATTCAGAGTAACTGCATGGTATTAAGCCCCCTCTGCAGTTTCTAAATGGAGATACTTAAAAGTGTTTTCCTTTCCAGCTGGAATGAAGGGAACTACTGAAGACCTCTTACTGAGTGGTGTTTCCTCAAAGTACTACAGACGGCACAACAGGCTTTCAGTGAAAAGCAGGAACAACTTCTCTCTCATTGTATAAAACAACAATCTAAAAGCAAGTTGGGTCTTGACTGGTACATTTTCAAATAGCTATTTTAAAATAGAAGCCTATTTGGCACATGAAAAATGAAACCTTGTCTGCCTACATGTAATACACAGAAGCGTGTGACTTGTGTCTTAAGAATGCTTTTGGTTCGTAGTTTTGTGCTAACCTACTGTACCATGTCTTGGNTTGGAACTAGATGATCCTTGAGGTCTCCTTCCAACCTTACCATTCTATGTTTCTATGATTCTATGTCTTCTAAAGAAAACTAAACTCACACATACCATAAATAAATTGAAATAGATTGCTTTTGGTCTGGAATGAAGAAATCACAAAATCAGGTAGTCCAATACAATGCAGTACAGACATGCAGCACTTCATTCATAGCAGAAAAAGAAAACTTGAATCCAGAGGTGGGATTGTTTCTGTGGTAGCTCGGCAATAAATGCCTGCATCCATTCTTTAGAATGGAAATAACACATCCTAAACCATTTCAAGCCAGGAAAGGCAAGTGCCAGTCTTAAAGATGGCAAGAAATTCTTGTCACATCTGCTGTGAACAAAGCTGCTAGCCCCAGCAGCTCAGACATTTACAATAATTACTTCCAGTGTTCTGGGGGGGGCACGTTCGCATTCATAACCACGAGAATTAAAGCTATGCATCACCTTCTGCGTGAACTAAGATGTTTCTAATGTGTGATGTTAGAGGAAATAAAATTAGGGAGGCAGAAACTGTCTTCAGGGGGACTGTCACCAAGCCACTTAGCTTCAATGTGTGGTGCCTGTCTGTAAAGGCTGCTTATTCACAGCAGAGCAGGGAGAACTGTCTCCTCTTGCTTTGCTGGTGGTGAACCTGTAAGCCAGCAGACAAAGGCGTCAGCTGGTCACCTCGGGTCTGCAGAACTGGTGACCTCATCCTCTCCTCCCACGACTACAAAGTAAAGAGCTAGGGTCTGACTGATGGGTTTTATGTTATTACCCACTCTCCTGACAGATGAGAGAAGCTAACGCCCAGCTCTTGGCTGCTTGAATTAATTTGGAAATACTGGACACAAGCCAAGTGATGATGACAATGCTTGAGATTTTCTTCTCCCTATAGAGAAAAGAAAACATCTCTGGACCGCTACTTCGGAGCTGTTTATCAAGGCATTAATAAATCACATGAAGACTACTGATACTGATGATTACTCACAAGCAATATCTCAGACTTCTAGTTCCTCAAAAGAACCAGGTGCCCAAAAATATGCATTTGAATGACTAAGAATGTTTGCCTCCTCTATACCATTTAATGGTATGAAATGAATTAATCACCCATAGAAATACTATGAAAAAGGTTTCACTTCATTGCTTATTTAATAATGGATTTTAAATTTGCCTAGCAAGAAAACGTTGATTTAAAAATGCTGTTTCTCATTGCTATAGAAAATAGAAACGTTGACTATTGGACTGATTATCTACAGAACTAGGAAATGGATGCTGAAACAATTCTACATACATAAAATCTATATAAGGAATTTGTGGGAGAACAAAAATGGGGAGAATGTTTTCTGAATAAACTATTTCAGAACTCGATCTCCTTTGTGATTCTGTGCACTGACAATCTGCTGGGGAAAACAACCCACGTCTTACACAGTTTGGCTCTTGTTTGTCTTCCTTCCTTTGTGGTGCTACATCTAACTCTGGATGTTCTGCCACTCTGGTTTCGTATTGCTTTAAACAAAAGCTGCTGCCTTGATCATCTGTAGCATGTGCCAAGACACAAGATGGGTGCTCCAATGGTGCAGTTGGGCACCCTCCGAAGGAAGCCTCTTACTGTTGGAGGAAAAAAAAAGATCTCTGGACTTCATATTAAAGAATTTTCTCTTCCTTTGTTTTATTATCCTGCCGCAGGCTAAGTGCAGCTGCCTCTGGCCATGTACTCCTACTCAGGAGGAGAGATATGTGATTAATGCTGAGGATTGGGCAGGAGAAGATGCGGATTTTTATTCTGATACTTATTCTGATATTTTATTCTGGTATCTGACCTGGGCAAGGCCTCTTAACTGCGAGATGCATTTATCTATGTGGATAAGCAGGGAGCTCTTGGGAAAACTGAAAAAGAAGGAGGAGGTTTACAGTATGTGGAAAAAAGGTCTGGTCAATTGGGAGAGTTATAGAAATAATAGCAGAGAATGTAGAGGAGCAACAAGAAAGGCCAAGGGTCTTGCCAGGGAGGTGAAAGAAAACAAGAAGCACTTTTTTAAGTATATCAATAACAAAAGGAAGATCAAGGAAAAGGTGGATCCACTGTTGAATGATATGGGAGATATGGTAACTGAAGATGCAGAGATGGCAGAGCTGCTGAATGCCTTCTTTCCCTCAGTCTTTAGTGCTAAGAGCAGCCCTCAGGAACCTCAGTCTCTGGAAGCAAGGCAGTGAAACTGGAGAGAGAAGGACACTCTACCAGTCAGTCAGGACTGGGTGAGAGCTCTCTTGTGCCAACTGAAGACACACAAACCCATGGGCCCTGATGGGTTGCACCCATGAGTGCTGAGAGAACTGCTGGTAGTGCTGCTGAGCCTCTCTCCATCGTTTTTGAGAAGTCATGGAGAACAAGAGAGCCTGATGGCTGGGAGAAAGCCAAAGCCACTTCACAAAGGGCAAGAAGGAAGACTCAGGCAACTCCAGAGCAGTCAGCCTCACCTCCACCCCTGGAAAGGTGATGGAGCAGCTTATTCTGGAGCCCATCTCTAACCACATGGAAGAAAAGAGGGTGATCAGGAGCAGCCAATGCGGATTTACCAAGGGAAGATCTTGCTCAACTGACCTGACAGCCTTCTGTGGTACCATGACCAAATGGGTAGACAAAGGCAAGGTAGATGTCATCTACCTTGACTGCAGCAAGGCTTTTCATGCTGTCTCCCATAACATCCTCATAGATAAGCTCAGGAGATGTGGCATAGACAGCTGGTCTGTGAGGTGGGTTGAGAACTGGCTCCACCACAGAGCTCAGAGAGTTGTCATCAGTGGCACAGTATCCAGTTGGAGGCCTGTGCCCAGTGGATCAGTACTGGGTCCACTTTTGTCCAGTATCTTTATCAACAACCTGGATGAGGGCATTGAGTGCACCCTGAGCAAGTTTCCTGATGATCCAAACCTGGGAGGTGTCTGCCAGCCTATCAGGCTGTGCTGCATCCCATGAGATCTGGGCAGGCTGCAGAGCTGTGGGAAGGCAAACCTCATGAAGTTCAGTAAGGACAAGAGCAGAGTCCTCCATATGGGGAGGAATAACAGCAGGCACCAGCACAGGCTGGGGCTGCCCTGCTGGAAAGCAGCTCTGTGGAGAAAGACCTTGGAGTGCTGGTGGGCAGCAAGTGCTGCAGGGGCAGCAATGTGCCCTTGTGGCCAGGAGAGCCAATGGCAGTCTGGGGGACATCAGGAAAAGTGTGGCCAGCAGGGTTAGGGAGGTTCTTCATCCCCTCCACTCTGCCCTGGTGAGACCACAGCTGGAACACTGTGTCCAGTTCTGGGCCCCCCAGCTCAGGAGAGACAGGGACCTGCTGGAGAGAGTCCAGTGGAGGGCCACGAGGATGGGACTTGAGCATCTGCTCTACAAAGAGAGACTGAGAAGCCTGGGGCTGGTTAGTCTGGAGAAGGCTGAGAGGAGATCTCATCAGTATCTGATGGGTGGGGGTCAAGTGGCTGGGGCCAAGCTCTTTTTGCTGGTCAGCTACAAATTGGAACACAGAAGGTTTCAGCTCAACATGAGGGTGACAGAGCCCTGGAGCAACAGGCTGCCCAGAGAGGCTATGGAGTCTCCTTCTCTGGAGACTTTCCAAACCCACCTGGATGGGTTCTTGTGTGGACTACCCTATGGGATCCTGCCTTGGCAGGAGAGTTGGACTGGATGATCTCTGGATGTCCCTTCCAATCTCTAAAGTTCTGTGGTTCTGTGATTTACATATAACAGGGTGCTGTGTCATCTCACCTAGACTACCTTTTTGCTGAGAAAGGCTGGAGCACACAATCCCTGCAGTCCCTTCCAGACTGGTATTCTATGGGTCTATCATCCTATGATTACTCTTACTCTTTAGTGGACCTGATGGTAAATCTCCATTCATGAATGAATGCCAATAGAAACTTTACAAACAAAATGTTAATTCATGTTTGATTATTTACTGTTTTCAAGGGATGTTCTCCAGTCACTTGCAGTCCTCCTTTAGAAACAAGAGGATCTCACTGCTTTACATAGAAGCAGCTGTATGGATGTTCAGGAGGAATAACATGGCATGCCTAAATTTCTTCTCAGGAGGCTGTGCCCCTAGCAGGTGTCTAGCTACTTGATAATGGCAGAGAGGGTGGAAAAAGAACTGAAGAGCTCCTGTTGCTTTCAGAACTGGGAAAATAGGAAAGTCCCAGTTGTGCTTTATTTATTTATTTATTGTGGATTCTCTTACTAGCTTAAGACCAGGCACTGCTTGTCTCAAAACATAGCTCCTTATTGTTAAATAAATAGGGATAGGCTGTTAGCTCCTGCTCACCTGCTGCCTAATTTTTCTTCTCTGTGTGGATCCACTGTGGGCAACATCAACTAACTGTCTCCAAGGCAAATCTGATAGAGAAGCAACAGGCTACAGGCAATGGGGACATGAGCCAGTCTGTGGCAGCTTAACATGGGGTCAAGAATTGGTCCCTCGCCCTCTTACCAGTTTAAGATGTAGCCGAGTGTTAAATTGTGGCCAAAGGTATTGTAGTCAGCACAGGGTGGGCAGCACACTCTAACACTGGCTCTGATCAGCACTGGGTCACTTCAGCACAAGGACAAACTTGGAAAATACTTGAGCTTTTGCACTGGCCAGATGAAGTGCATTGCTATGAGATGAGTCAGTTGCTGAAAGCAGAGTTTTTATTGTGAGAGAGAATAGCAGTGTGGGTTACCTGAGTTTTAACATAAACTGTTTTTTTTTTCCTCTGGACACTGTATTTGTCTTCCTGTGATACTTCTAGGAAGTATCTCGAGAGACAAGAGGAAATTTTCCTCTGGAGCATACGGATGTGAGATGACTTAAGTGGCAGATGGCATTAAAGCAGAGAGTTGTTTAGAACTGCTGTGGATCTGCGAGTGGTGTTTACAGGGAGCTGGAAACAGCACTTCACAGCAGCAGTGAACAGTAGTTCCGTCTAGACCTCGATTTGCAAACAAAGATAAACCTCCACAAACGGCTTCCATGAATGTAAAATGTGCAAAGAATCCTTTGCATGAGAAAGTAAAACACAGAATGACGTCTCTGTGGCAGCACTGGCTGTTGAATTAAACACACCACAGCTAGCAAATGGGTGCAGATAAGGGCTAAAATAGCCAGCTTCACAGAAAGACAAAATGCCTTAACTTTCACAATTCAGTGTCCGAAGGAAGAAAGCGGAAGGGAATGGAAGGGAAGGCAAGGGAAAGCTTTATTGATTTTTATTTTTCCTGTAAAACTGCAGGAGTAAATAAAAAGTTTGTATTAGATCTAGACAGAAATTCTACAAAACAGCCATCGTGACTGACATATTCTGGACTTCTTCTTGCTTTAACAGTTTTTGCTGTACTAGAAATCTCTGCTCCATCTCTTTCTCATCCTCTAAAGAGTTTCTGACATAACCATCAGGGCTGTATTAACAATTCAGGATGACTCAGTCATGCTCTTTGGCCAGATTAAACCCAACTGTCCCAAATCATGGACAAACTCCACGGTTTCAGTTAGACACTTCAAATATGTACTTTTGAAAATAAACACTAACCCTTATTTCCCGTGACCAGATGAGTCACATCTTAGAGACAGTCGCGAAATACTTTTAGGAAAACTAAGTTAGTGATAGTTATTGATCCAAGCCATTCCCCTGTAAAGCACTGTCTAGGGATGATACTTTAAATGCAACCATGGGTTTATACCAGCAATAACATTTATTGATACACCCACTTTGCTAAGTTGTATTTTTGTACAAGTGAAATGACCTCATCAATCACCATGCACACAATCTCACATAAAAAGAATCAAATGAAAAATAAGCCCATTCATTTTTTAATATGGTTTTGTCATCCTTCCTTCTAAATCTCAGATATATTTATGCTTAAACAAAACTCAGTTACAGTTCATCACACTGCTCTGTCTCTACATTTGTAGCAATACAATGCCATTAGTCATTCCCAGAACCATAGCCATTAGAGACTGAAGTGACCTTTTAATGTCATCATGTCCTATCCTGATTCCTACTATCCATGACAACAGACTAATGCCAAACACACAATTATGACTTCACTGCGAAATGTAGCAAAAGGAGAAGTTGATTTTCAGTTGTAAGTTAAATTTCAGAAGACAGAGGCTTAGCCTTTGCCATCTAAATGAAATTTATTTGCATTCCATTTGCAAGTTGTTCAGCAGTCAGGGTATTTCTAAGCACCTACCTTACTTTGGTACCTAAATAAAAAATTGATTCCTTACCTTGGGCAGAGGAGGGAGCATAAAAATGACCAAGTCATGGAGGAAAGTGTGTTTGATCCAGGAGCCTTTCAAACCAAGGACAGTTTTCTTGTAAAGCCAGGCAGGCACGGGTTATTTGCCTTCCTTACCCCTCCGAAGGGTGAAGGCTAGGGCTCGCAGGGATGAGGGTATAGGCAGGACTGTGTCCATTTGATAAAACGTGGACTCTCATGTAAACTGCTTCTCACCTACTTCTCACTCCTGTGAAGGAATCCCTGTGCATATCAGACTGAAGTAACATCTGCAATACCAGGAGCCTGAGCTAAACACAGAGGTTAACCTACATTGTGGTACAAATGCTCTTTTGGAGCAGTAAGTTCCTATTGGCAGTGTGTTTCTAGGTTCCTGTATACCTGACATGCATCACTCTCTAAAGGTATTTCAGCTTCATTTAGACTAAATGCTTTATAACAGTGTCTGTGTAACACCACATTTATGACAATTAGCCTTTCCTCAGAGGTTGGAATAATTGGTCTGGGCCAGTGCTATGCTAATACAGATCTACTGCTAGTAGGACCTGAGTTAACTGTGTGTAGAGAACTACTTACTGAACCACAGTTGCACATTCCAAGTGCATTGCACTTCACTGAAACTCACTTGTGAGTTTGCTTGCCACATATATGTAACATGGCAGAAACACCAATCAACCCTCCTTTATTTGTGACTAATGGAATTGCTGCAGCAAATTTATTTCACTCACAAGAAAAGTTACACAGGAATTTGAACTCCATGTGTAACCACATCGAGATCATTTACCAAGAACTGAGATGTGACTCAGTGTCACAGCTGGATCTCTCTCTCTCATGGCATTTAAAGGACAACTTGGAAAGAGTTAAAAATGTCATGAGCATTGCAAGGGTTTAGAGTCCTAAAGCATCTCATCTCTGGTATAAACCCACAGGCTCTTGCAGACAGAGAACTGTAGTAATACAGCACTAGGTAACAGCAAAGTGTTTTAAAATGTGCTTAGACAGAGACATGTATGAAAGTGAAATAGTTTTGTGATGAAGATTCATTTTCCACAGACATTTCAGTAATCAAACAGAACAAGATTCTTACGTTTTAATTTGTCTTTATTCAGACCAATTCATACTGAAATGAGAACCATTGAATTAGATATTTTCCCTTCAAAAGGATGAAACAAGACTGTGTAAGGACTGAAGGAGTTTGCCCAGAGCTTTGTAAAATGCACTGTTGAGGATCTGACAATCTGTGGGTTTGTATTTCAGAGATGATGCAAGATTTTTCAACCTTTAAATTACAACTTGTGCAAGCAGTACTCTGTTACTTAACTGTAACAGATTTGCAGATGTGTCCATCTCCAGGGTAATGGGCATTAGACTTCCATCATTCAAAAGGCTGAGATTCAAAATAAATCAAAGAATGAATTAATTCTACCCTCTCAATCTCTAAAAGCTTTTAAACACTACTTAGTGGGATTCTAGCAGAGATAATAATAGATTTTTATACAGATACTCTTTAAAGAGTTTACAGGAAAATGTAAGAATTATTAGTCTGTTTTAGCAACAAGACATGAGAAGGCTTTGCTTGAACCAGTTACAGAGGAAATCCCTGCCAAAGGTTATCATAAGCAGGGAGGGAGGGAGGAAGGAAGGAAGGAAGGAAGGAAGGAAGGAAGGCAGGCAATTTAGAACTATATAATATTTTTTGCAATGTTAATTGGTATTTTTCTTTGTTGAACATGAGACATAGAAAAAGCTTTATGTTACTGACAATAGCTGCAGTGATACAAGCTAAAATAGCTGTTATTTTTCAGGGGTAATGGCTGAGTTCAATGAAAGGACATAACATTATGTGTGTACAACCACTGGGAAACACCGTCTGGCATTTTCCCTTTTGACCTGATATGACAGTATTACATTCCAACAAAAAACACTGCCAAGTCTCAGCTCAGCATAAAAACAACATTGAGGGAAATATTCTGCAGCAAACAAACAGAACTAAAAAGTATTTTCAATACAAAAAGAGCTGTGATTGGAGCCAACAGCATCTCTGAAAGTCTGTTTATTCTGTTGCTTCGAAGCTGACAGACTCACAATGAAGTAGATAAACTACAATTAAAAGAAGTATTTGGGGTGAACTAGAAATGTTTTGTGTTTTTTGTTCACACCAGGACTCAGATGACTTACATGCCTTATCACAAGATGCAAGGATGTGACTCTGCCCTTCTTACTGTGTGACAAAAAAATTGTAAAAAAGGCCATGACAAAATTAGATTCAGAAATCTTGAAAGAGTAATATTGTGCAAGCTATTCCTTAAAAGGTAAGAAGGTTTTTTTACACCTCAGGTTCATGAATTGGAGCTTGTGGCTGTTAGTTTATAAGAACGAATTGCAAGGTTTGTAAAGGGATGAATTAAGCTGCTGCCTAGGCTCCTTGAAGGAGCTCTTCACATTTGGCTGGAAAGTTCAGCATGGAAACCTGGTCTTTCTGAAATAAAGGAAATAGTAAGTCTTACTTGTAAACATATAAGGTTTGGCCATATTTTCAAAGGTGTTAGGTGAAAGGAATCTTCTGAATATGAGCCTCTCTGCATATTTTTTTTACCCCTACTGAGTAAAAATTTCCAGACTCTCCTTCTTGGAACTCTGAGAAACTGTTGTTTTTCCAAGAATGGCAGAGAATAAAACCACTGTCTGTATAAAAGAAGCACCATTGTCCCTGAACAGCAAAACTCAGACTTCTTGCCTTTCTCCAAAGACAGAACAAGGGTACTGAAGAAGTGCTTTCTCAGGGGTGCCCTTAGCACTTACACTGCTGCTGCCTGGGCTGGGAGGAAAGAATACCAGATTCCCTACTTGAAGGTGCCCCATCAGCTCCAGAGGAGACCATGGATCCAGAACAAGATCCAGGAACATCCTGAAAAAGAACTCCACCAGGTACATCCCTGTCCACAAATGGACAGACCCTAACATTGCTATTTTGCCATCTCCTGTCTGACAGACAAAACAGACACAGGCATAGCTGTGGCCCTGACCAGCAAGCAAGTCCCCCAAAAAAACTCTCAGCACAGATAGAGTCAGAAAAGGCCAGGGCAATAGGTAGCTTAAATGTGGCAAGCTTATTTATGAGACTTCAGTAGCATGAACAAGAGTAGTCTGTGCCAGCTGCACATCAGAGCTGGGGGAATTTACAAGTACAGGGACAGACCTTGTGTTGCCTATGTTGATGAGAGAAAAGCTGTTACAATTACTGCTAAAAAAAGACATTAATTCAGTACAATTCCTAACACTTATGAAAGGGCCATGAGACTTAGACAGGTGAAAAAACCAAATTTATATCCCACAGGTCAGTCAATGTTGATTTGATTGAATATGAAATTGAGAGGAAGGAATGGAAGTTCTCTTCTGAGGAGAGAGCAGACACAGCTCACCAGGGAATATTTTTCACTTTTAAAAGTTGTAATGAAATGATTCACAATCAATAATGATATCAATTTTGATATCCAGGCAGAGATTGTTAATAACTATGAAAACTGTTTATTAACATTAAATCTCACCACAAAACTTATATACAAGGTTCAAAAACGCATGATTTGGAAATTTATACATACAGGGAACAGGCAAAACTGGAACACTTTAAAGGCAACTGGCATAAGCAAACATTTTTACTGGCAGAGAAGGTTTGTGTAGTCACTTACACCGCTTGCAGTTAGTTATCCTGCTTAGCCACTGGGTGGGCGCAGGAAGCTCCTTTCTGCTTATGGCAGAAGGCAATCAATGATTACAAGAGGCTGGAAGTATTTACTCACAAAACAGTATCAGACAGTACCCAAAGCACCTGGCGGGGCTGCTGCCGGGCCAAAAGCTGCTAGAGGCTTTGGAGCTTCCTTAGGCTCCTGGATGCTTCAGAAAGGAGGCAGACATCTCTGAGCTGGTCCTGGCTCTCTTGGCAGCAGGCTCTCATGTGCAGGCAGGACGTCTTGCGGTGTGCAGTCTGGGCACGGTGTCACGCTGGCTCTGCAGGCCGAACGCGTGGAGGCATCAGAGCCTCAGCAGGCACGGGCACAATAGCAGAGAGCACAATAGCAGAGCGAGAGAGAGCTTGTGCTACCTGCTCATCCTTTATATCCATTTCAGCCCGAGACTAATGGGCCTTTGGACATAGATTAGCCAATCAGGATGGCAGTTTGCCCATATTAGGTGAAGCTGGGGCTTTTGTCCCCTTTCCCGTGGCCACCACCCCCAGCAGAGAAGGAGGGGGAGCACGCCTGGGCAAGCCAGGACATGTACAAGCCCACTTGGCCTTTTTAGGCCTACCATGCCAAAAGTCCAACGATTTTTAAAACCCCACAGTGACTGCGTGTCTGACCACTCCCTCACTCTTCTTCTCCCAATGGCCATGCTTTCATGCTCTTTCCCTTCTGGAGTAGGAATATGTGTCCTAATCACATGTGGAACTTTTCTCATACACCTCACTGATTCAAAGTCTGCCATATCCAGCCCTTTGCTGGACAACCCCGAGTCTGCCACTGCAGGCCACACTGGGCTGTCAGTGGGATTCAGATCCCAGACCATGACACTACTGGACAAACAGCAACGCCATTCTTTGAAGACATATTTGCTCCCTCTTGTGCTCTCAAACACATGATCTTTCAAGGTCCCTTCCAGACCCTGACATTCTGTGATTCTGTGACAAGTAGGTTGCTCCCCGTGTCCAGCAGCTCTCAAGTCTCCACATGATGCCAGCTGTCAGCACCACCCCCAGCCCCACAGAGAGCCACTAACCTCCCTGAGATGACCTCAGCATCTCACCCACATCCTCGCTCTGCAGTACCTCTTGCTCACTTCAAGGTGCCAACCCCTTGGGCCTTCAGCTGTGAGACTAGGTATCATGACAATGGCCAGATGAAACACGGGCAAATGGAGAAACCGCCTTGTCTCCAGCACGCAGCCATCTGGGGATGGCCTCAAAGGAGCCCAGGCTGGCAACACGGACACCCGAGAAAAGAAGAAGAAGAAGAGGAGGAAGAGGGGGAAGAAGAAGAAGTGCACCCACTTCTTCTTCCCCCCTCTTCCTCCTAAACGACGTCCACTTCCTCTCCTTCCTTCTCTTCCTCCCACAGCACACACAAGAGGATGATGCAGAAGAGGCAAAAAATGACCACACAGCAGAAAAAGAAAGAAGAAGAAGAAAACAAAGACGAAGTACAAGAAGAGGACAACACATTGAGAGGACCTGAAGGACAAAGCAAGAGCAGAGAAAGAAGAATCGTGTTCGCCCCAAATCCACCAGGTTCATGCCACCTCCACCATACCCTCCCTAGGCCCACCATGTCCTCCCAAAACACATCACAGTCACTCACAAGGGAGAAAAAGGCAAAGAATCAGAAGGCAGCAAAGATGCAGAAGAGGAAGAAAAGGATGGTGCAGAAGCACAGCATCATTCAAATAACAATAGCTGGGAAAGACCTTTAAGGTCATTGGCTCCCACCCTAACCCAACTACCATCAACACTAAACTACATCCTGAAGTGTCACAGCTACATGTTTCTGGAGCACCTCCAGGGATGGGCATTCCACCACTTCCCTGAGCATCCTCTTCCCACGCCTGACCACTCTCTCACCCTGCTTCTTTCAATGCCCACCCTTCTCTTTCTCGTCTCATTCATCCCCATCTTCTTCCTCTCTGTCTTTTGCATGCTCTCACCATGTTCACTCAAACCCACGCTCTCCTCCCACCCCGTCTTCTCTTTCACCCCCATCTTCTCCCTCTCTACCCTTTCCATCTTCTCACTATGCCCACCCATTCCCACCCTCTCCTTCCCCCACCCCATCTTCTCTTT
>WBNM01010498.1:23585-40229 GCA_013399055.1 Ramphastos sulfuratus | reverse complement strand
GGTGGTAACCAGCAATGGCTTCACCAAGGGCAGATCTTGCCTGACAAATTTACTGGCTTTTTATGAAGAAGTCACAGGGACAGTGGACAAGGGAAGGCCAACTGATGGCATCTACCTGGACCTGAGTAAAGCATTTGACTCTGTCCCACATGGCATCCTGGTCACCAAACTGGAAAAACATGGACTTGATGGGTGGAGCACTGCTGGGTAAAGAACTGGCTGGATGATGGTACACAGAGAATGGTGATCAAGGGTACAATGTCCACCTGGAGACCAGTAACAAATGGTGTCCCTCAGGGGTCAGTGCTGGCACTAGTGCTATTTAACATCTTTGTCAGTGATATGGACAGAGGAATCGAGTGAACCCTCAGCAAGTTTGCAGATGACACCAGGCTGTGTGGCACAGTCAACTTGCTAGAGGGCAGGGATGCCATCCAGAGGGACCTGGACAGGCTGGAGAGCTGTGCCCAGGCCAACCTCATGACATTCAACAAGGCTGGGTTGATGAGCCTGCAGTGTGAGTGCAGCCCAGACAGCAACCAAGTCCTGAGCTGCATCAAGCGAAGCGTGGCCAGCAGGGCAATGGAGGGGATTCTCCCTCTTTACTCTGCTCTCATCAGACCCCACCTTCAGTCCTGTGTGCAGTTCTGGAGTTCCCCGCACAGGAAGGACATGGAACTGTTGGAGCAGGTCCAGAGGAGGCCACAAAGATGCTCAGAGGGCTGCAGCAACTCTGCTGTGAGGACAGGCTGAGAGAGTTGGGGCTCTGCAGCCTGGAGAAGAGAAGGCTCCAGACTGACCCGATTGTGGCCTTTTAGTATTTAAAGGGGGTTGTAAGAATAATAAGGACAGTTTTTAAACTGCAAGACAGGAGACTAGACATAAAGAAGATGTTTATTACAAATGTCTGAAAAGCAGCCTCGTTGTCAGGCTCTCAGCTTGGCATTTGTCCTTCACCACAAAAACCTCCTCAAACAACTTAATGGTGCACTTTTGCAAAGCAGTAAGAGAAGCTTCTCCTCTTTTCTATCTATGCCCACTAGAGTGGCTCAAGAAACCAGAGATTTAGTGGACTCTCCTACAAACAGCTGTGTCAAATGTGCTGTTTGCTACACACATGGCCACAACTACCACAAAGACACTGCAAATTTTACAGCAAAGCTGTAGTGGGATGGAGAATAGCTCGCTCAAATTTAGTCTGGCTTTTGCTCAATGTGCTGCTGGCTGGAGTAGCAAAGCTTTGACAAACTGGCAAAATCTTGACCTTTTTTTTTTTTTTTTAAATGGAAATTGACCCTCACAAGACCAGTCTCAATATTTTTCCAATTTATAGCTAAGCAAAAAACAATAATAGTGGCAAATTCCTTCTTGTGTCTCCCACGCCCTAAGAATCCCCCTGATTATAATCCAGCCTCAGGGATGCACATATTCCTCATCTCCAGCATCTTGGTCTTCCCAGTAGCACATCTCCATTTATGGCAAATTTCTGGTATTTGAAAGGAAAAGAGAAAAAAGGCAACGACCAGACAACCTCACCCTCAGAACATGCATGAGCAGTAAGAAGGGAAGTTTTTTCCTCTGTGGTTCTAGTAGTTATTAAGTGGCCACAGTCCTCAAGTCCAAGATTGGAATCTAATCCTTGTTTTACAGCAGAGGCACACTGAGGGCAATGCATGAAGCCATATGCTCTTTAGGGAGAAATCCTAAAGTCATGGAATCGAAATTCAAATGGGCTATTCTGGTCTGGTCTGGTCTAGTCTAGTCTGTGGGGTTCCTATAGAATGCCAAGGCAAGAAAAGACGACCATATCCATCTAACCTGTCACTCTGCAGTCCCATCATTTCTGAACAGGCTGTATCATTTAGCCCCCCAAATAGGAAAGCTATTAAAAATACACCTGCAGCCAGCCACATGACTACAGGGAGAAGCTGAAGAGCATCGCCCAGGCAAAGAAGACCTGCGCTTTGCGATGAGGGCACAGCTACGGAAGCAGTGTTGATCTTTAGGGGAACTAACTCTGGAGCTTCCACTCTCTGGGGGACTAATCTGGTTGCTGGGTTTTACACCAGAGGCGTGGCATTCATGATGATGTCATCACTTCTAAGGAAAAAAGGAGCTTCTTTCTTTGAAAAAAGTGATGCAGGGACTTGCCTTTTTCAATGCGTGCACTACTGAGATGCCAATATATGAAAAACGCACATTTTACAAGCTGTCACATGAAGGGTAATGGGTACGAGTCACTAGTGGGAAAATTGCAGCTGGATACAAGAGGGAAAATTCTTCACACTGGGAACAATCACCCATCGGAATAATGTTCCCAGCAAAGTCGTGGGTTCCCCAACACTGGGCACTTTTAAGGCTCAGCTGGACAGAGTCCTGGGACAGCTTCTTCAGACCATGCCTTTGACAAGCAAGGTTTGACGCCAAGGTTCCCTTCCGAGCCAGTATTCTGTGCTATCCATTACATACACAGCATACAGCATATACATTATCATACCGAGCATGCCGGCAGTATCTAGAGAACGCAGATCACAGGCAGACTGATGTGCCCAACCACCCACAGTGTTCACACTTCTCAAAGGAAGACTTACAAATCCTTCCAAAGTGCTACCTAAGGACCAGCAGCTCCTCCGAGCAGCCTTAACTCTCCACACCCTATGCATTTGGGGTTCTTGCTCTTTGCGCCAGGGCCGCTCTCGGCAGCGCAGGCCCAGGTTCCGCTCACGACGCCCTTGACTGCGCCTAGGGAAGCAGAATCACAACAGAAAAGCAGAGCCCCGCACGCGGCGGCGGGAGGGCCTGCTCGGGCCCGCGGGCGCGGCAAGGCGAAGCCCCGCCAAGGCGAAGCCCTTGCCACGCCGCCGCGCCGGGCTGGGCTGGGACGGGCCGTGCGGCCACGGTGGCGGCGGAGCCGTTAGCGGGCGAGCGGGCGGCGCAGTGACCCGGCAGAGGCGCGGCCCAACGGATAATCCTCAGCCCTCTGCCCGCGGGTGGGCCCCGATGGGTAACGGCCGCGGGCCGAGGCGTTTGCTTCCCTTGCGCTTCGCAGGTGAGTTCTGCACTTCGGTTCGGACTTGTTGTGCGTGTCCCTTTGTGTTGTGGTCAGCTGTTCTCCATGGCTGCGGAAGAGCACCGAGCCGTGAGGGTTGTGATAAATTCGGAACAGCGAGCGCCTCCCGAGCCTGACCCGTGTCCAGACAAACGCTTGCCTTGTGTCCAGGGCTAACCCAGCGGCAGAGAAAGCAGCAAAAGCTTGTCTGCTGTGTCATTACGCTTTAAAATCTTTTAAAATGCATCTACAACCTGTAGAAAGAGTTGATTGTCAAGTTCAGTAGCAATAAATCCTTCTAAACAATATGAATTTGCTGGACTGTTCACCTCCTCTGAAGCTGCAGTAGAGAGTAGAGGAGAGAGTAGCGAAATCCCGAGCAGCCTGACACATTCTAGTCATGGCTTTTTCTCTGAGGAGAGGCTGGAATTCTTATATCACTGCACCTTTCTGAGGTTATCCATTGGCCAGGTTAAAAACCTGGGTGGTATTCTTATATTGCTGCACCTTCCTGAGGTTATCCAGCTGGACAGGTTAAAAACCTGGGTGGTATTCTTATATTGCTGCACCTTTCTGAGATTATCCATTGGCCAGGTTAAAAACCTGGGTGGTATTCTTATATTGCTGCACCTTTCTGAGGTTATCCCACTGGACAGGTTAAAAACCTGTTTCCAGGCCTTTCGAGATTACTTTGGAGGCAATAAGGACTATTTCACAGAGTCACAGAATCATCCAAGTTGGAAAAGATCCCTTAGGATCATCCAGTCCAACCTATCCCCTAGCCCTCCTAATTAACTAAACCCTGGCACTAAGTGCCTCATCCAGCCTCCTCTTCAACACCTCCAGGGATGGGGACTCCACCATCTCCCCGGGCAGCCCATTCCAATGCCAATCACTCTTGCTGTGAAGAACATCTTCCTAACATCCAGCCTAAACCTGCCCTGGCACAGTTTGAGACTGTATCCTCTGGTTTTAGTTGTACTTGTAAAATAATAAAACCTGTATTTAGACTCATCAAACTCCTTCCACCTGCCACTATTACCACAACTGAGTCAGAAGAGGCTGTTAAATACTACCCCTTCTTTAGGGATTCATTAAGCTAGGTGGAATGCTGGGTTTGGACTGCTTGGTTTAGTTGGAAGATTAAGTTTAGTTTTGGCACACTCTGAGTCACAAAAGCATATTAGTGCAGTATTTCAGCTAGGTGATCATTTAAGCCCCAAAACAGACACGTTTTGCATGTTTCCGAGCCAGAACTGCTGTGGATATTCTCCTTGTAAATAGAGGTGATTGTACTGTACATCTGCTTTCACCGAAGTTTCTTCATTTCCTGTACCAACCTGTTCTGCAATGCCACTTGCACTGGTAAATAGCACACTAGATTCTAATGAAAGATAAAAGATTTGAAAGCTTTTCTTGCTGCCATGTGAAATAATTACTTCACCCCTCGCTTCCTTGCTGCATCTTGATTAAAATGCCCAGGTAACAACTTGTAATGAAATTATATACTATAAACATGTATAGGGAGTGTAGGTGCACCTAAGCAATCATAGAATCATAGAATGGTAAGGTTGGAAGGGACCTCAAGGATCATCCAGTTCCAACCCCCTGCCGTAGGCAGGGACATCTCCCACTAGTACAGGTCACTTAAGGCTTCCTCCAACCTGGCCTTGAACACCTCCAGGGAGGGAGCAGCCACAGCTTCCCTGGGCAACCCATGCCAGTACCTCAGCACCCTCACTGTACAGAGCTTCCTCCTAACATCTAGTCTAAATCTTCCCTCTGCCAGTTTAAACCCATTGCCCCTTGTCCTGTCATTGCAAGACCTTGTCAATAGTCCCTCCCCAGCCTTCCTGTAGGCCCCCTTCAGATATTGGAAGGCTACTCCAAGGTCTCCNCTCTGTCCATGTCACTGACAAAGATGTTAACCAGCACTGGTGCCAGCACTGACCCCTGAGGGACACCACTTGTTACTGGTCTCCAGGTGGACATTGTGCCCTTGATCACCACTCTGTGTGCGACCATCCAGCCAATTCCTTACCCAGCAGTGCTCCACCCGTCAAGTCCATGTTTTTCCAGTTTGATGACCAGGATGTCATGTGGGACAGAGCCAGATACTATAGTCAGGTCCAGGTAGATGCCATCAGTTGGCCTTCCCTTGTCCACTGTCCCTGTGACTTCTTCATAAAAAGCCAGTAAATTTGTCAGGCAAGATCTGCCCTTGGTGAAGCCATTGCTGGTTACCACCCATTACCTCTGCTTTCTTTTCCATTTGCCTTAGTAGAGTTTTCAGCAGGATCTGCTCCATGATCTTACCAGGCACAGAGGTGAGAGTGACTGCTCTGTAGTTCCCAGGATCATCCTTTTTTCCCTTCTTGAAGATTGGTGTTATGTTTGCCCAATGTTTGTTTCCATTGACAGCCAAAAGAAGTGGTTGGTCTGACATAGCTTGAATGTGGGTTTAAGAATGTTAAAATAGAGAAAAAGTTGTGTTTTAATTTGCCAGAGACACTTGACATGGCACCTGCTGCCTTGGTGGTGGCTTTGCTTTTAAACTCTGCTCTACAGGGACAGCTTCTCACTGAAAGCCAGAGCAGAGCTAATCCTGACAAGTCTGAATGAACTAATGATTTCATCTCACAGGAAGCCAAGGTGGGGAATGATGGCAGGCTACAAGGTGTCGAGTACCACAGATACACCAGAGAGAAAAATTAACAGAGAGATATCCTTCAGAATTAATCTGCTTTCTTCATCCCTAAAAGGTAAGGGGTGGAAGGAGCATGGTGACAGAGTATGTGCCTCTGTACCCAACACTGCAACACCAAATCTTCTGCTTGACTGCCCCCTACCCTTAAAGTAGACTTGCCAGGCACCTTCGTGTTTGGTTTTAATGTCCTTTATATGGGTTGATCTTCCATACATATCCTAAGTGTCACACAATGTATAACCTGATACCTTTCATCTGCTTCGCCTCCCCAAAGGTCCCAGTCCAGTCCCTGATCTGAAAATAAGACTGACTGCAATAGAGTGAGTTTCCATGAAAATAGCAGATAAATCTTGTGACTTTAATTCCTGTACCATCCAAAGGCAAAGATGATGATGGAATTAGCCACTCTATGTCAAATTATATAAAAATTAGGGCACTTAACAGAGCCCAGCATATAGTTCCACCTCCCTCCCAATGAAGGCCTAAATCCACATCTGCCATCTCTGAAAATGTAACCTAACCTTTAGGCTGCAAATCGAGAGAAATAAACAACTGGCTGCAAAAAGGGCGGAAGAAGGTTCCAAACTCAGTGCAGCCTGGTACTGAAAGTGTTTATCTATAAAGTGGACAAAGTGGATTTTACCTCTAACTCTTCCAGACCTAAAGCTAAGAAGGGAACTGAATCTCAGTTTTTCAGTGCTTGGGCATGTGCTGAAGTGATAGAAAAAAAAGCAAAGGGAAAACCTTCTTGCTGTGATGGCAACCTTTAAAATTAAGAGTGTGTCCCCTCTGAAGGAGGAAACTCTTGTCTTCAGGAGATGAATCTCAGTGGTGGATCACAAGCAGGTAGAGATACTCATTCCAGAGAGTATTATAACCTGCATGGGAAGACTTAGTTATCTGTTGACAGAGTTTCTGCTGTCTGTTCCCTGCTCAGACCACTAACTACTCTGACTCCCATATTGAGGCATTTCATTGTTTAGCTAGACTACACACTTAACATTAATCCAGTGGTGTGCCTGAAATGCAGGTGTTTTGCAGTCATCATATCTGGGTTCCTAAGTTCACCTTGAGTCTTGGGCCTTTGACTGAAGTGCCTGCAGGGTTTTGGTGGTCTCTTAAGAGACTCAGCTTTAGTGAATGACTCAAATCTGAATTACTGGAGCTGCCTGTGGGATTTAATTAGATTTCCCAAACATAGGTGCATGCCCAAGCTCACACACCCTGTCTCTAAGGCAAGCAAGACACCCAAGCCACTGTCTGCCTTGGTTTGCAGGGAAGTGAGATGATAGGTACAGAAGCCAGAAGAGAACCCATCACATGATCTCCACTATCTGAGCAATCGAGGGGGTTACAGGACACATATCTTCTACTACTGATTCAATTGCTGACAGCACTTCATTCCTAATCTAATTACTCATAAGAGGCCAAAGGGAAACGGATGAAGAGGTGCCTTAGTTTTTATGAGATCTAGCCCCGCCCTGGATTATATCACTTGGTTCTGTATCACTGCAGAATTTTTTGTATTTCCCTGCCTAGTACATAAACAAAAATGTCAAGTTGTTGGACAGACTCTATTTTGTTCTTCTGTTTATTTAAAATACATGAATTTACATGTATGCATAGATGCGAGTCAGGACCCCATTCTTCTGCTTCCAAGCTACAAAAAATTTCTTTATCATTATTATATTATCGAGGTGAAAGACAGAATATGAATGAATAAAAAACATTCACTGATTTTATATGATAACAAAAGTGATAGGCTGCAAGACAGGTTACAGAAATATGCTGCTAACTGACTTGATTTTTCATTGTTCTTTAAATTTTTATGGGTGGCAAAAAGACCTTCCTAGAAAATAGATTCTCAGTGGTTGAATCATGATGTTCTTGATGTACTTCCAGACTTGAGCTGAAGATTCCAAAAGTTACTGCTTTACTATCAGAGGTATATTTTGGCCAAAGTTTCAGGAAAGTTAAAGAGTTCATTGTCAAGACTTCAACTTAGAAAAATTAATTTTAAGAACTTGTTCAAAGACCGATGAACTCTTACCAGTTGGATGATCTGAGTCTGCAAATTGAATGACATTCCTGAAAAGCAATTCACTTTTAAAGATCAAAATGACAGGAGAGCCTAAACAAATTGTCAGGTATCCCACAGTGGAGCTGAGTATTTCAGAATTGCAGTCTGGTATGTCCATAAGGTCACTGAACTCTATGGTAACACAAATTAGACCACAGTTACACCAAAGGCCTTGCACTGATTTTTTTTTTTTTTTTTTAATGTGCCGGGAGTGTTGTTAAGAGTTGTGATTCTGCAGGGGGGGTAAAAGAAAATAAAAAAGGCTTTGCTTGAAGAAGCCAGGCACAAAAAGTCTCATAGACCACTTGCTGACCCGAATCAGATAAGATACTTGGCCTGATGGTGTTGTACCACAAAGCGCTAGTCAGTCTTGCTTTAAGTGTTTGCCACTCTTACCTTTGAAAAAATCATGTAAAACTTATAAGACCTCAGTTACCTAGGTAGAAACCTTTGCACAGCTGCAAAAGCATTGAGAAACTCTCAAACGACAGTGCTCAGAGGAATGATTTTAGTCCATCCTTTGCTTTCTGCCCCTTCCTAGATTTCCCCAAGCCGAGGCACAAAGGAGATTCACAAACTTGTTCTTGCACTGATTTCTACCCTGATGGAGTCACCTGGAGCCACCAAGTCTGATGAGCACCTGGGGAACTTGTCTCAGCTGCTATGCTAACACTGCAGAGCATTCTCTCAGTTTGGTTAATTTTTCCCCTCATCTAATTCAATTTTAGAAATTCTGCCTTTTAAAACATAGATATAATGTCACTAGAAAATAAAATAAGAAATATTAATAACTATTACCTTTTATGCTGATATTAAATAGCCCTATCCTGCATCTTGAATCTTACTAAATGATTTTTCTACAAGTTTGGTGTTTACATGCTTACATTCCATAGGCACTTGAGAAACCATTATCAATATTTATGTTTCTTTGGCTGGGGAAACCTGAAAATTAGCAGAAAGGAGGTTTCCAGTATTACAGTGAAGGCTGTGGATACTTGCTTTCCCAGGTGGAATATGTCTCTTTTCGCTCTAAACGCTTGCCAGGTGGTAAAAGTGAGTTAAAGTACTTGAGAAACACAAGTTCTGGGTAGATCTGAGTTGCCAGATGGGCTTGCTCCTATTGCTGATGTGCATATGCTGGATCCTTCATGGGCTGGGACATCTCAGTATCCGCCCAGCTAAAAGGTAGAACTGACTCAGTGACAAACCCATCTTGTGGCCTGCTCCAATAAGCATTGTAAGAGAGGAAGCAAGCCAAATCTCACCACCTCCATCCAGCCCAGCCTTTGAACAGCATCCTACCAAGTGGTGAGCTGTCATAATACGTTACTGTTTACACAAACACACCCTTGGCATCAAGCACAAATGCACCAGTGCTAGAGACACCAGTGAGCAAGCAGCTGCAAGGGACAGCTGCTGCACCTGCGATATTCAAGAGCTATGGATAGGGTTGGGCTACTCAGGTAGGAGTGCAGCAAGTTGTAGGACACAATCCCTCCCTAGAGCAGGTGGTGGTACAATCACAGATACAGTCAAATTTTCCCTGCTGTATCCTTACAGGCAGAGGTTGTGCACAAGCCAGCCTCAGAGAACCCCAAAACAAGGGAAGTCTGGTGATGCCAACTGCCAAAGCTTATTTGAAGCTCACTTCTTCCTGTAAATCTTAGCTCGAGAGCTAGTATCAGCTAGTCATGCTCAGAATGTCCTGCTCAATTTGCTTAGCTGCTTTTGGGGCAGATTTTGGTCGGTTGGTTTGTTTGTAGATTGATCTCTGGGATAGCCTGTGCTGAATGCTGTAGATCAGGTTTGATTAACCAGCATTGCTCCAGGGCTTCACACTGTGTACAGATTCCTGTGCCGCACAGCTTACTTATTCCTGTTTGGTGACTCCTCCCTGATTCACTGTTCACTTTCACCCCAATGCCTGTTTCTATTTTCTGTGCCTTTTGTGGTTTTGTCCAGATGCCTTATTACTTGCATTCTGTAGAATCTGAAAACAATTTTGGCATTTTTATCTACACTTATTTCTGATTGTATTTTGCTGTTTTTTATGTTAACTCTGTGATTCAGGTAAGAGCACAAACACATCAATAAAGGATTGAGGGGTTAAAAAAACATTAACAGCTGTGATAGGATGGTAACAGTGAACTTCACAGACTAGTAACCCATTTAAATGCAGTGTAGTTGTAGTTCTGTATCTATGTGACAGAATTTATTCCAAACTGCATTTGGAATAAGTATTTAAGATAATAATGGATATTTATTTAAGTAATTTATTGAAGAGAAGATCTGCACCACTTTTATCCTTTCACCCAGTAATTTGTTCCAGTAAACTTCTCATTGAATCACTGGTGTAATGTAGTACTTTTATTTTCTTTTATCTGTATAATTTTTTTTCTATATACTAGTTCTAATAGTAATAGAGGTTGACAGGATTATTGAAATAATTTTTAAGTTATTAAATCTTTATTTTTTACTGAAAAATAATATTTTCTTATTTTGTTATTAAGATAGCTTACCCTTTTGGCATTTAAATCCAAATTTTTAAGCCTTCCTGATCTTAGAATATTCATAAATTTGGAGGAATGTTATTTGGAAGCTTTGAGACAGTCCTTGCCTCTGCCTCAAAGCTCTGACCATCTGTCTTTAAATATTTGTCATTGTCCTTTCCATTTAACATTGCTGTCTGAGATTTTGGAATTACTGAAGAACTCTGTTTCCCAGAGGAATTGCTTCTGTTTGTGGATGTTTTTTTTTAATTGGCAATATTTGTCTCCACTCCAGACAACCAAATCACTGACTTAGATGTTACTCACCTGCATATGTCTCAAAAATTGATAGCCTTCTAATACTAAATTTAGTAAACTTCTTCTCATGTTATTAAATATAAGTATTTTGCTGTAACTGGATTTTTTTTTCACTCCTTAGCACTATTATAAAGAAGCAGACAAAGATCTTAAGCATTCAGTGGATATTTTAATATCTATAGCCTAAAATTGTTTTTTAATCTATCATACAAAGCCCATCCATGGTAGTTTGTCATCCAGTGATGGCCAAATTACCTGAGATTCTCCCACTACAAAATTATTTGGTTGCTAAATCTGTCTTGCTCCCAGTGTGCTATAGTCGAAGTCTGCTGAAACTTCCCTCATTTCTCATTAGTTTTATCTTTCCCAAGACACCTTCGCAGCCAGGCTTTACTTTTACTTCACATTTCATCAGTACTGCACATGACCCTGATATTCTTTCCACTTTACACCATGTCCTTTATCTTACATCATTTAGCCAACTGTAATAAAACATAAAATCCCTGGAGTGACAGCTAGCTACTGATGACCTGATTCACAGTTAGGCAGTAATGGTGTAGTTGTGAGATAAACACATCAGCAGTGCACCATAGCAAAAGATGCCAAAGATGGCCTGCAGCATCTGGAGCTGTATTCAAAGAACAGGCAGAAATCCTTAGACCACAGGAATAATGCCATGCCCAGTTTTGAGCCCTCGGTACAGAAGGTATCATTTAATTGGAATGAGTTCATTCCAGGCCATCAGGATGGTTGGAGCTGGACTACTTGCCCATTGAAGAGATACTGAGGAAGTGGGGCTTGTTCAGCCTGGAGAAGAGATGGCTCTTGGCAACCTGAGAGCAATCCTTGGTGCCTTCAAAGGTATAAGCAAGGAGATGGAGCCAGGTGTTTCACAGTGGTGTGTGGTGGGATGATGAAAGGCAGCAGGCATAGACTGATAAAAGGGTATAAGGTAAACCTTTCTTCTCCATGAGGTCAGGCAGGTGACGGAGTGAGCTCCCAGAGAAGTTGAACCATCTTCATTCATGAAGGAGATGACTGAATAAAGCATTAAGCATCCTAAAATACATCGTAATTCCACGGTTACAAAGCAGCATTAAGTAGCACATAGTATCATTGTCACAGACCCTCTTTTAAAAGTTGTTCAGATTTAGTATTTACCTGATATGCACAAAGAATAAATTTCATTTCTTGTAATAGCTGATGGTGAGATCTGTAGCTCTGGCTTATTTCATATACACTTCATTATTGTGTAGAGACACTAGAGCACATTCATGCTCTTGTTCTTTCCTTCTGTCTCCTAGCAACTCCATCTGCTGCCTTATTTTGGATGTTGGAAGTACAAGTCAGATTTATTTTTTTTATTTAGGGAAAAGCTGCTCCTTCCTTGCTTGCAAGCTAACTTAATGCACAGTTTTATATTTAAGATACAGGAATGGCTTTCACAGAAGTGAACTTCATTTCATTCTGCACTCTGTCATGACTAGACCCTGTTTTTCACAGATTTAGGTCAATTCTTTACCCATGGATTCTTGGCCACACAGGAAATGACTGTTAATATTGTCAGTTGTCTCCAAGACTCAGTAATCCACCTTGGGTCTGAGGGAACATTTCTGTTGCTTTTCACCCCTATTGTTTTGTCTTTCATGAGCTATAATTAGACATTCTCTGGCATCCACAATTCACACAAATCTCTATTACTCATTCCCTGGCACATGACATATTTTCTTGCCAATATTTGTGGAGCACACTGTGAACTGAGTGACACTGAGAAGTGCATAATAAAAAGTGCTTATCCTGTACATGCCTGTCAGTTACACACCCATTAAATTTAACTCATCCAGCTCCACTGTGATAGTTACCCTTGACTGCAAGTGATTAACCACCACAGCAAAATGATCTCTTAACCATTCAATGGATAAAACTTCAAAGCATTGGGCAATGGGTTAAAAAAAAAGAAAAGTCAGTCTGCACTTGGAAGATGTGAGAATGCCAAATTATTATGAAACATTTCACCTTCCTTAAAATAAAGAATAAAAATGTGTGGAGGAGGGACTTTTATCCACAAGTAACAGACTGAAGCCTAAGCATTCTTTGTAGCCTAGAGAAAAATCATGATGACTTCATGTCATTTTCGTTGAGTCAGACTGAATCTCTTGTTTTAGAGGTTCTTTAGCCTGAGTGCCCTTCAATATCTTCGGTCCTTTTCATAACATGTAATTTTTATGTTATCCATCTTTCCAAACCTCCCTCATTGATCTTTACAACTCTTCCAGGCATTGTCTTTTCTGATATCAGGAAAAAAAAATATATTCTTGGACTGTTCATTTCTGGAACGGAGTTTGTGCCTGAAATTTGAAAGGGGGAAATAGTCTTTCTTTATTGCATTCAGGTTAGATTATACCTAAAACATAGCCTAAAATATGAAAATAGCAAGAGCAACAACTAGAAAGAATTGAATGTTCAGTTTTATGTATTGCTATCCTAGGACTTTCTCTTTAGAGCCACAGGACTGAGTTGTGACACTGAAGCTAAATGTTTCTATGGATTACAGAAGTTTTAGGAGAAGATGTTGAAAGAAAATGCAAACATGAAAGTGCCTAACAATATAGGAAGCTTCCCTTATACAACATAGAGATAGTTCAGCTGTGGTCCAGTGAAAAAAATTATTTTGACTCCTTTGTGCATGACTCTTTACAAGGAAGGGTAAGTTTCAAGAAATTCTACATATTAACAGTGTCCGTGATTTTGATTTAAAGCATTCCTAAGGAATAACTAATGGCCAATTCTTAGCAATATGAGTGATGGATGAGTTGGGATATGGTGATGTAGTCAGCTGTAAACCCCCACTTTACTCTAAAATTCCCATGTGGAGACAAGGTAGAATATAGCTTATCAGCCCTTACATCTTCCTGGGGCCTATTGAGCTATTGAGGCTGTTGTGAACAGAACCAATAATCCCCTAATTTAACAGAACGGAATTACGACAATGAATTAATCCTCCCAAGTGCTTTGCCCATGACATGGAACAATTAGAAAACAAGCATGGAACACATTGGCTGTTTGTGTTCACTCCTTTTGTAGTTGCCACTGGCAACAGTAAAATTAACATGTTAAAAAAAAAGAAAAATGTATGTTGATATTAATTGACAAAGTTATATCATTTTGAAAAAAAAAATCTAGAAGGAAAAGATGTAATGAAAACCATGACACTTTTAAGATTTATTTTTAATTTGCACAGCTGCAGTCTTCTGTCCTAGGGAGCTAAAAGAACAGTAAATGCTAGGCAGCTGATACTTAAATCATTATATATCATCTAGTTTTCAGTTCGGCATCTGCTGCCTCATTTCTCAGTCTGAAGTCTGAGAAAGTGTCTGGGAAGGAAGCGTAAAGATAAGAAAAATGCATCTTCTCAATTGAAAACTTACCTATTTCAATGACAGAGGACTACAGGCCCTTTCTCATTAGTAACACGTAATAGAAGTGTAATCTGGAAGTCTGACTTTGATTTAAAGAAAAAACTGCCTCTGCAGACAGCAATTTGGAAGGAGAGAGTGGTTACAGGAACAAGAAACTTTACTGAAATATGCCAAGTTTGTGTGTTCAATAAAAATGGCAATGTCCATTTTTCCAAAAGAAATCCCATCATCGTGCAGACAAGTTGGAAAACACCTCCCAGAACCTTCAGAAACCAGTTCAGGGAGGTATTTCTCTTTCCTATGCTGCACTGATTTTCCATGCCAGAGGAAAGTTCTGATTTAATGGATTTCCTTCTTAAAATGAAAGGAGTCATGGAAATCAGAGGAGAAAGACAATAGAATCATAGAATCACCCAGGTTGAATGAGACCTCCAAGATCATCCAGTCCAGAACTAAAGCAAGGAGAGGATAAGAGAGAAGAGCTTAAATATTGCTTTATTTATCATCCCTTTCATTAAAAGGAATTAGAATTAATTAGCCTGTCTTGTAGTGAAATTTAGACATTCCGTTCATACTCTATTTAACTTTTCTGTTAGCTTTCTCTAGGCTTTCTTGGTATTTGTTAGAGCTGTTATGAAAGAACATATTAGATAACTTTTATCCGCATCATTAGAAAAATCAGTATGTTTTAGTTTAGAATCAGATCAAACCTCTGTCACTCATAAATAAATAACTAAATAAAGCCTTATTAAAAGCATGGCTCAAAAGTCAGTGCTGTTTCTTGAAATATAACTGAAAGGTCATGAAGTAATCTTAGCTGATTTCAGCTGTATTCTTCTCATTCCTCAAAACCATTTCCAGTTTTTGGACAGAAGGTTGTCTTGAAAAGAGAGTCCCTCCTGCTAAGTATTTTCTACCTTGGATGAAACAATTAGAATGTGACAGAGAGCAGCAAATGGCACACCAATGAAGCCTGGACTCTGATTACAGAATCACAGAATCGTGGAATACCACGTTGGATCATCTGGTCCAACCCTTCTTTGCAAAAGCATGGTCTAGATCAAGGCAGAGCAGCACCCTGCACAGCTGAAGTTTAAGTGCCCAGTTTTTGAGGACTCCACTAAAGTCTGTTCATTACTCTGGATCCCAGTGCACTGCAGGCATTTAATGTAACCCAGGGTTAAATTACTATCTTTTCTAAGATGGCTTTCCCCCATTTTCTTTCAGACCAGCTGTAGTAGCTCTTATTTGGCTTTCTGGGTGTTTACACTCTCCATTCATATACCCTAATTTTACATCCACATGCACACACAAACACATGCACACATAAATACCTCTTCTTGTGTGCGTGGTGCTGCGGGGGGATTTCACTAGGCAGCAACATCCTTACAAGGCATATATTGTAATATGTGACTCTACCCTGATGTAGGAAACTGGTTAGGTGCTTTGTCAAAATGTTAGTCTTGTTGCTTGGTTACAACACACAATATTTGAGAGATAGGACACAATAGACCTAAGTAACCTGGTGCAAGGAATCCTCTTTAAAAAAATGGAAAATCCATTCCAGCCTACCTCAGAGTTCTTGTTGTGGACTAATAAAGATTAAATTCTATAGGAGATTACAGTTTTGCCATAAACTTGGATAAAACGAGATTTTCGTGTTACACTCATTGACAATTCACACAATTTGAACAATAAACATGAAAACTCATTTCTGAGACAAATTAACTTGCACATTGGCTGTGAAGCACAAAGTCGTGTCCAAAATCATCTGAGTGCTCTTGCTCCCATTGGGGGGTTTCTGCTCCCAGTGTGACAGGACTCAACTATTCTCTTTCTCGTGATCTCTCTTCTGCCATTAAAAAAGATGCCTGAGAATCAGAATTCCCCCTTGCAGTGCTAAATAAACATCAGCAGTAAGATCTTCAACTTTGACAACTTATCTTTGTAGCATTAATTTGTTAGGTTTTCCTTGTGAAATACCAATATTCCACACACTTAAGAAAGATGTTCATCACCATTCAATAGTGATACAAACATCTGTCTCTTGCTATGATACTGCAGTCGGTTTATATTCCCATTTAGGTTATAAGAGCATTTGCTCTGTTTACTACAAAAAATGGCTAATTTTATTTCTTATCCTATTCAAGGAGAACTTAAACCACCTCATTATACCCCACATCCTGCCTTTTCTTAGAATTATAGGGCTGAGATACTGTGCTGGAAATCAGCTCTGGGTGCACTGGCTTTTTGTTTTTAATGTAGTTACTGTAACACAGAAAATTAATTAAGCTTACTGTTAGGCTTATATGATGAGATATAAATTTCCTATAAGGAAACAGCCCAGAAATTGTTAGCAGTTAATGACGGTTTTCATTTCCTCTTCCACCTGTGCCCAACCTAACAATTAAAAGCTGGTAGGAGGAGTCACGGGGATGGCAGGTGTGATGTTTATTGTGGGCATATTTTATTGGCCTGGCAGAGCAAAAAGAAAGAAATATTGTGGGGGAAGTAACTGGGTAGGGAAGAAGATAAATTAGAGTTACATAAGATGATGCTTCCCCGCGGGGCCCCCCCCCCCC
>WBNM01010498.1:6142-23571 GCA_013399055.1 Ramphastos sulfuratus | reverse complement strand
TTTTTTTTTTTTTTTCCCTATTTCATTTGGATCCTGAGCCTTTTGGTTTGAAGAAGGTTCTGGGACTGGCTTTCCCATATATTATCCTGCAGCTGTTTTAAGGCCAGGTGAACTGTTTTGCCTCAGGTCTATGCCCATACAGTTTTCTATTCCACTTAAGGCAGAAATGTGTAGAGGACCATCTGTAGCTATATGGTGTATCTCTGGCTTTGCTGTGCCTATCTCTTTTCTTTCTGCAACAGGGCAGCCTTGCCTTGTCCTTTCCAACAACTTGAGAAACTCTGGAAAGCAAAAAGCAGTAAGCAAAATGGTTGTCCAGATTGCCACAGAAATGAGAAAGATCTGAAAGGGAGCAGTGTGTTTGGACAGGAATGAAGAAGGATTTTTGCAGCATTTTAAACATCTCTTGTCTTGGTATCTGTCTGTAGTTTCCTTATAGCCCTACAGATCTTCTCCTACCCCCTCTTACCCTTGTGGGATCTCATCAGCTTCCTAGAAACCTGCTTTTCCACAAAGATAGTCTGCACTGGCAAAAAGGTTTAAGTTCTGGTCCTGAGCCAGAACAGAAGCGGTGGCAGTGGAGATAAGGGAGCAAAGGGTTAACAAGCATCACAGTGCAGAGGTCAAGGCTGACCACAAAATTGCCCATATTGTATGGTGGGCATCTGAAACTCCAAATTCCCTGTTGGAAGTGGCTTATTTCTTGAGTTATATTGGCAGAAGGCATTGTGTGTGCCTGTGATAAGCCCATCTAGATGAGATCTCCTGGAGAGTGTTGGAGCTCTTTGACTAAATGTAAAATTGAGTGATTCTTCAGTGAGAGCACCAAGCAGTATGCAGGCAGACGCGTAAACTACATAAGAAATAATCCTGGGCAGGGAAGACTTCTGTAGGCATAGCAATGCAGCCAGCTCTTGTATAATCATACTTTGAGGACAAAGGTGCTGTCTAAAATGGAAAATTTTATGGTGTAGCTATTCTGGCTGAACAGCATTAGCAATGGGTTGTTACATTGGTCTGATTAGAGGCTACTACAAATGCACTAGAAAATTTTCCTGTGCAAACAAGCCTTGTAGAGGAAAATGCAGTCTTTTTTATTGTTCCCTGATGAAAGACTGAAATGTAAAAAGAACAGTGTGCACAATCTGCCCTTTGAAAGGAGAAATAGCAGCTCTTCCTCTCTGGCAGGCAGAAAGCAAGCCTGTTTTATGACTGCTGTAGTGCTCTCTGCCCCTCATTTTAATCAATGCATAGCACCGAGGAGCACCTAAATCCTGCTTGTTTTACTCAAGCAAATGATCCCATTGACTTAAATTAAGATACCTGCAGGATTAGAAGGATTAAGACCTCAGCATAACAAATTCATTTCACTCTTTTTTCAAATGCAAATATTAGTCTCTCGGTTGTCAGATTGATTCCTCTGTGGGTTAGCACAATGAGGCCCTGATTCTCTCCATAATTGTCTTTCCTGGGCCGCTCTGTACCACAAACATGGTCAGCTTCCACAGGATAATTGGGAGTGAAACAATAGGTAATCTAAATAATTGTGTGTCTCTGGAAGTATATATATATGTATATGTATCTATAAAGAAAAACTTCCTCATAGGAAATGTCTTCAGTTAATTAGTTGAATCCTTCAATTGGATGTTTGCAATGTGTTTTTATATTTATTTTCTCTTTAAATGTAAATAAGCTTTTGCTCACCTTTATCTCTCACTGTGATGGTGAGGGAGAGATGCAGATGCCCGAGATGCAGCACAGGAAGTCTCACATTATTTTACAACTGATTCAATTATCTTATAAAACTTTCTAGCTCCTTTCATTAGAATCTCTTCACCAATTTAAATAAATAACATGCTGTTAACTCAGCTGTAACCAAGAACATATTTTGATCTAAAATGTCATTTTAATCTGTAACCTATCATTTTAACATACTTGATAGTTATGTTGGATGTGGAGAGCGTCAGAAGTTTATCGTTGCTTTTATTTATATTATTTGAAAGATCCAGTACAAGAGACCATTATTGTGTTTATGAGAAGTCTCAGAATGCCTTGAAAATCTGCCAAATTATTGCTGATTGTATGATGTATATATTTTCTTTACCTGCACAGCAATGCCAAATCTTTCCACAGCTTCTCTTGGATCATGCATTTCATATGCCACTACAGTTAGCTTTTACCTTTCTATTGAAAACAGAAACAAGCAAACAAACAAAACTTAAGAATTCTTACTAGGTCAATGTTATAACTTCTTAAATCTTATATATCATTGAATATTACTGCAAAATGAAACTGCTGCAAGTTTACATATCGTACCAAGGGGTTGAGTTCCAAACAGAAACAGAAAAAAATGAGGAAAGTTAAGAAAAAATGTAATTAAATAGGGCACAAATCAATGTCAAAACTATTTTAAAGAAAATATGATCTGTTCGTCATAATTTAGAGTATTTCAAAATTATATTTCTAAATAACATGCTCTAAACACTTGAGGCTTTATAGCTAGGATCACTGGATGAGTATCTACTGCCTGTATTAAAATGTTTAGCTTCCTGAATCTAGAAATTCTTTGGAATATGGAGCTCATTAGAAGCAGCCTAGTTTGTGTGAGCCTCAGAAACTGTAGGTGCTCTACTGAGTGGATGTCAGGTTTACAGCTCTGTTTTCCTCTGATCTTCTACAAGTCAGTGCTCTCTGTACCTATGCAATGCTGACTGAAGGGTAAGAACTCAGAAGCTGGCATGCTTGCCTGAATCAATACCTCAGGTCTTCTTGAAGCAGTAATGCAGTTCAGCTTTTTTAATGACTCTCCAGTACAGCCCTCCTGGCTTCAGGTTTGTCGTTGTGTTGTCCTGATTTGGCAGTAAAACTTCTTTGATGGAATGGAGCCAGTGCACCCTTTAGGAATCCAGGATGTCAAATCTTCAGCAGGTTTAAGAAGAGTAGGAAAGAACCAATAAATTATCTGTCAACTCGGACTTTGTAGCAAGGAAGGTCCTGTAAAGATCTGTGGATTAACTACAAAGTCAAAACTATGATCTAGCTACCAAAGGAAAAATAACAAATATGATGAAACTTGGAGTTGAGTGGTGTATTTAGATTTCAAACTTGTAAATGTGTTTGACACAACAAGACTGCATATTAATAAATAAGTACAAATCAGACACTTTTACTCTTCAAAGAACTGCTTGGACTCACGACAGAGAGCAGTTAACCATGGTTGTCACAAGGTCATGGTGCAGACAAAAGCTTGTAAATGGAGTAATACAGTTAAAAAATAAATTATCATCTTGTTGATATTTTGCCAGGAATGTCACAATGTCACAAATTGTTTGCTAAAGCAACACCCTCTCTAGTAACTATGTAAGATATCCAAGGAAATCTTTACTGTATTGAAATCTAAGCAAAGTCTTAACCCTATCTTTACTATATAAACATTTTACAGGTTAAATGCATTGTAAATTAAGCATTAATTTAAATGCATTAGTTCTTTAATCATAGGTTTGCTAGAGATCTGGCATGGCTGGGATAGGATTAAAAAGATGCCAAACTTAAATGATGCTCAATATAGACTCAAGTAATTGCCTTTACAACCCTATTGCCAACCTGCACTGCATTTGTTAGTAACTAAATGCTCTGCATTGGTCGTTGAGTGTCCAATGTAAAGCACATCTGACAGAGTAGCGAAGGACATGCTGGCTGTGCTCTCAAACTCTTAATGAATGTATCATAAGCTCAGAAACCACATATTTGTGAATAATGGGATGGAGTTTCCCCTGCTCACAAGTGCCTTTTCAGCAGAGAACAGAGCAGGAATAGGATCCATTACTGAGGTCCTTCAGTTAGCCCAAAGCTAACTTTGACAGCAGTGTGTTTGGACCTCAATTCAGCTGTGGTGCCTTATAAAAAAGCATATATGCATGTTTTTAGAGATGGGATTCTGTTGCTTTAACTGCTTATCAAATATACCTGAAATATAATGGCAAAAAACAACACTGCTCCTTTCAGGATGATTTTGCCTAAAATCATTCAACCAAAAAAGGCAGAAAAGATCAGTTTAAGACTAATCCAGAGAAAGAAGTTAGATGCCTAAAAGTTATGGGAATAATAAAGTGCCTCCCAAGAGTGATCTGCATTGTCACTGTAAAGGGAAATATCACAGAATGGAATTCAAAACATGAATGATAAGCAGGCAAATGATGTCTGATATCTCACCACTCCAGAGTTCAGGGCCTGTTGATCTGCATAGTGTTCTCTTGAAAACATCCTTTCTTCCAATGAACTTTATAGGACTGGAAGTGACTTTTCAAAAGGTAGTATGTGATGTCACTACTCAAGAAAGCTCACTTGACTGCTAAAAGTAAAACCATGTCAGTCTTAGTGCACTAGTCAGATTTTGCACCCCCGGCGATTCTTCTATTTTTATGGTGCAGCGTTCATTGCTTGGCTATTTTCTTGCTTCCCAATTCTTTGAGCTGCTTTCGAGTTTGACATGGGGCAAGGTAGAGACTGCCGTTAAGGCACTGCCCTGAAAATAGTGAATTTTAACTCCGTCAGACACACCAATGAATCAAGGCCACACAAGTTGAGTGAATGGGGTCCCTTCCAGATTACTTCTAGAGGAAAAGACATTTTTAGCTAAGTTTTCCGAGAAGAATGATTCATTATGTTTGTTGGGACTGCTCTGAAAGTTGCTTTGGGATTTGAGTTGCTCAGAAGGACTCAGATGCGGAGAGAGATGTTTAGGAATGTTCAATGGACAGAGAAAGCTGAGCTGCCAAGAAAGGGCAGTTCCCACCAATGGATGAAACCATGGTGCTTAAGCTTAAATTCCACCAGTACAGGTGGTGTACTGCAATAAACTATCACAGATCACAGCTGGCGCCAAAAACTTTGTCAGTGGTCAAAGACAGAAACATTTCAGCTGAAAACCTTTGAATGCTACAAGTAACACAGAAAGGAAGTATATTTTTTGAGAGACAGACAGAGACAGAAACTGGGAGTCTGCAATTTCTTATGTTAGTGGATATTGAAAGGAGAAAAGATCCCACTTTTTTTAGGCCTAAGTCAGGTAATAAATTCTGCTTGGTGTAATGCATGCTTAAGTTAAACAGAAACCATTTCTAATCAGCTGGTTTGAGAAAAGCCAAGGGAATAATGATGGACATTTATATCTATGCAATAGAACACTTTGCATTAATCATAGAATCATAGAATGGTAAGGTTGGGATGGAGGAACCTGGGAACTACAGGCATGTCAGCCTGACCTCAGTGCCAGGGGAAGTGATGGAGCAGATTATCTTAGGGGCAATAACTGCACACCTGATGGATGGCCAAGGGCTCAGGCCCAGCCAACATGGATTTAGGAAGGGCAGATCCTGCCTCTCCAACCTGATCTCCTTCTATGATCAGGTGACCCGCCTGGTGGATGTGGGGAGGCCTGTGGATGTGGTCTACCTGGACTTCAGCAAGGCCTTTGACACTGTCCCCCACAGCAAACTGCTGGCTAAGCTGTCAGCTCATGGCTTGGATGGCAACACTCTGTGCTGGGTTAGGAACTGGCTGGAGGGCCGAGCCCAGAGAGTGGTGGTGAATGGTGCCACATCCAGCTGGAGGCCTGTCACTAGCGGTGTCCCCCAGGGATCAGTACTGGGCCCCATCCTCTTTAACATCTTCATTGATGATCTGGATGAGGGCATTGAGACAGTCATCAGCAAGTTTGCAGATGACACCAAGCTGGGGGCAGATGTTGGTGGGTTGGAGGGCAGAAGGGCTCTGCAGCAGGACCTCGAGCGCCTGGACAGATGGGCAGAGTCCAAGGGGATGGCTTTCAACAAATCCAAGTGCCGGGGGCTGCACTTTGGCCACAACAACCCCATGCAGAGCTACAGGCTGGGGTCGGAGTGGCTGGAGAGCAGCCAAACAGAAAGGGATCTGGGGGTGCTGATTGACACCCGCCTAAACATGAGCCAGCAGTGTGCCCAGGTGGCCAAGAAGGCCAATGGCATCCTGGCCTGCATCAGGAATAGTGTGGCCAGCAGGAGCAGGGAGGTCATTCTCCCCCTGTACTCTGCACTGGTTAGGCCACACCTTGAGTACTGTGTCCAGTTCTGGGCCCCTCAATTTAAGAAGGACATTGAGGTGCTTGAGCGTGTCCAGAGAAGGGCAACGAGGCTGGTGAGAGGCCTCGAGCACAAGCCCTATGAGGAGAGGCTGAGGGAGCTGGGATTGTTTAGCCTGGAGAAGAGGAGGCTCAGGGCAGACCTTCTTGCTGTCTACAACTACCTGAAGGGTGGTTGTGGCCAGCAGGAGGTTGCTTTCTTCTCTCAGGCAACCAGCACCAGAACAAGAGGACACAGTCTCAAGCTGTGCCAGGGGAGGTTTAGGCTCGAGGTGAGGAGAAAGTTCTTCACTGAGAGAGTCATTCCCCACTGGAATGGGCTGCCCGGGGGGGTGGTGGAGTCACCGTCCCTGGAGGTGTTCAAGGCACGTTTGGACGTGGCACTTGGTGCCATGGTCTAGTCTTGAGGTCTGTGGTAATGGGTTGGACTTGATGATCTTTGAGGTCTCTTCCAACCTTGCTATACTGTGATACTGTGATAACCAGGGAGCAGGATGCTTTATATCCATGTGTTTTCTGGGACAGCATTTGTGGGACCAAGGGTGACAGTCCAGGCAGTACCAGAGCCATATTCAGCACAGTGCTGTCACAAGCATGGTCAAGTTTCCAGAAATACTATACAGCAATTTCTCCGTTCAGAGATGGAAGAGCTGATGTTATGTAGCTGATCATTATTTCCTTCCTTGTGTTCACCATAGTGCAGGAACACTCTCATGATTGTCCGCATTTACCAGCTGTGGGGGAAAAAAGTGCCAAACACTTGGATCATTATTTATTATAACTGCAATTTGTAACAATTTCTGTAATATTTGCAATTCTAAACTCTTGCTCCAGATTTCTGTTTCTTGTGACATCAAGTAAGGCTATCAATCATAGGATTTTTATACCACTTTCCTGGAAGAAAGTCTCGGGACTATAATATTATTGGCATTTATAATAATTTTAATTTATAGCAATTTCTGTGACAAATAAGTATGAATTTATAGTGACAGCATGACTAGCAACCTGGGAGAATGTCTGAGTTAAATTCTAAAACAATGCCCCAATTCCTGTGTCTTTTCCTAACCTGATAATGTTAATAATTATGAAAAACATTTTCTGTATGGATTATTATATATTACATTTAAGATGAGTATCCTCTGCGCTTTTTTGCTTAAAACAGTATGCTGGTGCTTAATGTAGACACCTGATATGATTCATTTGTTTACTCTGTTAAGAAAAGAATAAAGGCTAACTAATTCATGTTACTTTAAAAGTATACGTGCTATAATTAACAAAACATAAGCAAAAAGCGTGATGTGATACTCTTTAGAAATTATCTATGTTTTAAAATAACTACAAATGAAAACACAGAGACCATCTCATTTAACTTCTCTGATTTGCAAACAGTCTTTAGGCAGTGTATGACATCCTACACATTAAATTAGTCTTTTAAAATATTCATAGATCTAAATTAAGTATTTGAAATAATTTCCATTTTAAGTCCTTAACATGAATATTAAAATCCCAAAGCAACTCAGAACTTGCATATTTAAAATATTTTAAATTTACTCATAACTTCTTAAAAGCATAGAAATATATTGAGTCAGAGCTGGGAACTTAAACCGAAAGCAAACTGTTTAATAATGTGACCTATATTTTAGAAGGAAAGGTGGTTTGTTGGCTCATAGACTGATTCTTCTCTCTCAGTTGCAATCACAATGAAGCTCTTTATCTGCCTTATTTATTCCCTGCATTGAATTTTAAAAAGTGTGCTGGCTTGAGGCTAACTGGAATATTTTAATGAGAGAAATTAGATCATTGGTTGTGAAAAGAAAATAAAGATGAGGTCTAGATCATTCATTGGTTTGCTGAGAGGGATAAAAAGCCAAAACATAAACAATTTTCCCTCGCTCTGTCCTGGGACATTTCCCTATTTGCTCCGCTCTAATCTTTCCACTAACAAATGACAAAGTAGGCTTTGCTGCTTTTGTTTTGTGTTTGCCTGTTTGGGACGAGAGATAGAGGGGGTAGCTTTGAAACCTTCTGGGCAGTTTCTTTGTCTGGGAGTGAGTTTGGATTTCTCTATTATTTCTAATTTGTATACAGTTGTAAATACTTGTAAGTGGATTGTGTATCTATGCTTGTGAATTTTGCTTTGCTGTAACCATGGCTTCATCTCGCTTCCAAGCCTTCTGAGCTAGTCTGGTAAATTTCAAAAAGTGTGTGTGTGGCAGTTCCTAACCTACATCAAAAAGGAAAATATTTATTGAATTTATTGAATTTTTAAATTCAAAATGCTAGCTGAAAATGAGGAGGAATCATTACACCGGCTTCGTTAAGGCCCACTGAAAACTTATCTTTGTAAGTACCACAGAGCAGTTTTGGTATCAAATGGAAGTGCACAATAAATAATACTGTAAAAAATAGTACTTTAGCTAGGAAGTTTCATGTAATCTCACAGCCCAGGCAGAGTTTTAGTTCCGTACAGAACATACGAGCTTGGGTTAAAAAATAGTTTTGGCAGTCACAGCATTATTTTTTGTTTTTCAATTGGGCACTCAGATGCCTCAGACTTTTGCTGTGGGACAGAACACAGAGCACTGACAGAAAGGCAGCTGTAAGTTTACACAAAGGAGAATAATACTGAAATTATTTATGTGTACCTTACCCACACACCATCATTTCGTTGCGTAGACATCATGTCAGAAACTCCCCAGAAAAATCTACTGTGCAATGTTTGTTTTGTTGATAATGCTGTCAAACTTTGTAGCGAACCCGCAGGCAAGTTCTGACAAACTATATGAGATTAAGATGACAGTGATGGACAGACGAGTTTTTAGCCTGAGATGTGTTTCATGAAGAGATGGATAAGAATGGGGTATGGCAATTATCCATTTATTAAACGTATAAATTTTGCCAATCCATGACTTCTGAAATCCATTTTAGTTTTTTTTTTTTTTTTTTTTTTTTTTTTTTTTTTTTTTATCCCATAGTTCTGTAGGTGTGAGCCTAAAAGGACAAAGTGAACTTCAGCCTAGTGGAATACACTATGCTGACTTCTTCCTAGAGTTACAGTAATACAAAGGACAAGTAGAAAGGTTAATAGGTACTTCTATGAGCACACTTGGGTGCTGTTCTGAGTGTTGTAATTCCAAGTTCAACACTAGTATGCCACATAGTAAGCAAGCATTGGGTTTGGCACCCTTTGGCTCAACACATCTCCAGTGGTATTCCCGTAGATTTGGAACCCTTTTGTTCTCCTCCACTAACATGCAGGACTCACCATGCCCACCTGGATTTCATTCCATTAAAATGCCATGCTATTAGGCCCCAGCACAGCCTTTCCATTATCTCAGACACTTTCAATCAGAGTTGGATGCATTTGTCGGTAGAGATGAGGTCATGAAGTCAAGCCTGTAAACACAATGCGGCAATGAAGGTCAGGAATACAGAAGGCAGCGCAATTATAACCAACCCTACTTCACTTCTCCTTTGTCTACAGCAGTTGCGACGTGGTCAGCCTCTAATCCTCTCTCACCTGTCATTTACCTCCCCCCTCCAGCAAGGCAGGCATAATTAAGCCTATCCTTCAGTCAAGGCTATGAAAAATTGGAGAGTCTAGCTCTCGCTTAATGCTGTCATTTTGTCTCTGCAGTCAGGAAGCTTGCTGCTGTAGAAACAGCTTTGAAGGACAACCTGCATGTAAATAATGCCTTCGTAAACTAAGTCAGAAATTCTTTTGCTCTTCCAGCAAACAAAGCAGTCTGCATGTGTTGACTTTCCAAAATTTAAATATCCTAGGAGGGATGAACAAAGATATGCCCTTTCATTTTACTTTTTTACCCAAAGGTCTTATTCCTTGCCTTCTATAGTTGTTGATAAGTGAGGATTTAACAGGGCTCTTTGAAACATCTTACAAATATTTTGTAGTAAATCTGAGTGTGAAAGAGCATCTTACACATTTACCCTCATGCTCCTTCTCTCAGCTCCACATGAGATACTTAGCAATGTAGCAAACTTGAATAAAACACAGATATAGCATGTGCTTGTTTACTTACCTTCCAAACTTGAATGGACTGGCAATGAAGTAACTGCTGACAAATGAGCTCAGTGTTCAGGGATGTGGGTATGATCTCTCTACTAATGTGGCCCCATTATGTGGTCTTGAATAACAGGGAGTTACAGTGCTTGCAAATCATACTTCTCACACAGGCTGGGACAAGGAATTTTGCAGCAGTAGTACCTTCCCAGAGACAACAATCAATGCTGCAGTTTTTACTCCTTTGTCTCCTGAATGCTTTCAGGAATCTCCAAGGGATTCATAACAAATTGCAGAAATCAGCTGTCACTTTAAAAGATCATTCTTCCTTTTTCTTCTCTGTAGAGACTAATTCAACAGCATCCATTAAATAACATCAGCTTTGCACTTTGTACACATTTCTCACATAAAAAAAATCCACAGAAATAATATGCATGAACATAGGTCACTATTTGTTTCTTTATCTTTTTAAAAAAAATATTAGATTAGGAGGGGCCACAAGAAACAAGTCTGATTTCAATAACATGATTCATCCTCTCCACTGAAACTTGGTATCAGGCTTTCAGAGACTTGAGACACAAAATGTAAACACGTACCATCTTATGTACGTAATCTCTTCTTTTTCTGCATTATTCATCTGTTTCCTAGAGGTAGATACAAACTATCCTGCTGCTAAGTCATTAATGAAGTTCTGCTATCTAATTAATCACAGAAAGGGGTAAGGAAATGGTGTCTTGTGAAGCTATAAATGTATGCTCTGAAACTTGCTTTTTCCCAAAGTTTTGATGTTGGTATGAAACTCACAATTCAAGTGCAAGTCATTAACTCTGAAAGTAGTTCTGACCTCAGCGTGAGGGGTTGAAGGGCTACGATGGAACAGAGGTCTGCTCATATCTTCTGGGTGGGCATTGTGAATCTTAACCTAAGCTCAACGTCTCTGTATTTTCACCCGAGCTGGCTACCTGAGGGCTGCCTCCCACACATACTGTTTCCAGGTGAACTGTTCATGCTGTTATTTAACTGCTGATGTTTCCAGCCCAGCAGGAATATACCCTGCTGTCATAGTGTGAGGCCATGAACAACCCAGGACTGGGTGACAGGAGTGACTCTTGTGCCTCTTACAGAGTAAGCATGAGAATACTGCACACTGACTGGAAGTTCAAAGGGTTTCTATGTACTGGCACACAAGGGCAATCAGGTAGAATGGATACATCTGCAAGCTAAGCCAAGTCTATTGGACTAAACCCATCTTCAATCCTCCAACTGTCCCACCCTCAGCAGGCCTGAGAGTGGGCCACAAGTGTCCTCACCCATCTCCATCTGAGGCCCACAAGGGCTCAGCAGGCTGCATTGAGGTAGCTCAAAGTGCCCTCCAGCTAGAAGCCGTCTCCCACACGGAGACCATGAAATACGCAGGGATGCGCTCTTCCTGGGGAGGGACGTGAGGGCAGGAGAGGCAGACCATGAGATACGCAGGGATGCACTCTTCCCGGGGAGGGACGTGAGGGCAGGAGAGGCAGACCATGAGATACGCAGGGATGCACTCTTCCCGGGGAGGGACGTGAGGGCAGGAGAGGCAGACCATGAGATAGGCAAGGATGTGCTCTTCCCAGGGTGGGATGTGAGGGCAGGAGAGGAGACGGGAGAGAGACCAGAGCTGGCCAGGCACTGGCTGAACGAGCTGTGGTGTCAGAAAACAGAATGGAATAACAATGTCACGACACCCTGGGACGCCCAGATCTGTCCCCTGGGAGGGGAACCTGGCACCCGTCTACTACGAAACCTGCGCACGCAATAACAAACACATGAGCTGAGGAGCGATGAGGAGTAACTGTGTTCTTTTGTCTGTTTAATCACAGTATGTCATAGGAAATAACATATTTGGATACTAGTTTTCTTTAACATTTTCTTGTAGCTAGGAGTTCTATAAATAAAAAGGTGAAAGTAAATTGTTTCGTAGCACTTAGCACAACCAGTTGTAAAGTATTGAGGACAAGTTCCATGTTTGACCAGAAAGGAATGGAAAAAACAATGCAGGAAGAGCACATATTCGGTTGGATATACACAGGTGAACAGTAACTCAAAAAAACAAAATATGTGGAAAAAAGAAGTACCTGAAGTTCTGGCTTTGCTCGGATCCCACTCTAATTGGCTACTGAAAGATTGTCTCCTTGTAAGCTCTGTAGCCATATTTAATTTGTACAATATTTCTTGCGAATCAGATCTACCCCTGGAGTAGATCTCGGCTGGGCTCGGTCAAATACTTGTCAGGCACCTAGAAGACGCTCCGCAGCAAGACGCTTTGTCTGTCAAGCTTGCATCTCATGGTCCAATGTTCACAATGCTTTTCATGAAGGATTTCTTATCAGAGTGGGTATTTGTATGTATGCTGTGTCCTCTAATCACAAGTGCAGTAAAACATGTGTGAACAAACTAATTTGTGGGCAGCAACTGCTTGTTCCTTCTGATTCATAGATGTCTGGGATAGACAATGAGGAAACAAAAATGACATATTGGAATATGGGCTGCCAATATCACAGGCATTCATGAACCACAAGTCAGAAAACTTGACGGTAGCTTGGCTTACCTTGACTGACACACATATGGATTTATGAAATGTATAAATAAGTAATAGAAAAAAATTACTCAGTTAATCAAAATTTAACTCCTAAATGAGAGTTTAGATAAACCTCATCATAATCAATAACAATCATAAAATAAAGCATTGGAAAGCAAAAAAAAAAAAAAGGGTTTTTTTGTGCAACAAAATGTTTAACTAAAGGACACAACTGTTTATTTATAGCAAACAGAAATATCAACTCATTTCACAGTGTGATATTTGGATCACCAGAGGCTGTTAATCTGATATCGATGTGGCACCTTTCTCCTAATGAACTTTACTAAGCACGCACTAGACCAGGAATGTGTAAATCATTTCATGCCAAAACCACGCAAATCTGCTCTGCCTCATGTCATAAAACCTTTCTGGAAATTATTCTGTGAGTACTGTATGAGAGAATTCAAAGGAATTCTCAGTCTGGATAGAGACAGAATTATTGCAAGTATCAACATATTTTCATGCAAGACGTCCTATGGTCTTTTACATGCTGCAGTCTCTGCAGGATCTTGAAAACTTCCACCTGCTTTGATCAGATTACAAGAGCAAATCATGCCTCCTTTGCACTACATGCCAATCTCTTATCAACAGAATGCTTCACTTAACCTGATTAAAACCCATAAGAAAGCATCACTAATTTTAAAGGAAAGAAAGACAAGTCCTGGAATATATTAACCGTGATTATTTGGTATTACTGAACAGCACAGCAAGTTACCTTGTATATATTAAAGCCAGAATTCCTCTTTCCAAACTGTAGAGGGGAGAATCAAAGGAAGGCTTATAACGATGGGAAGTGGCAATATGCCATTATTCTTTTGTTGTCATTGGCAAGAACACAATCGTGTGCCCTTCAATCTTTGTTGTTCAGCCTGCTGCTCGTATGGATAACACAATCAACCACTTCTTTCAATCAAAGGAATAAGAACAGAATTGTCTGCATTGAGAAAGGCAGCAGGACTAGACTGAATCTGTAAAATCCAACTACTATGTGTCCCAGACTAGCATGCAGAAATTTATAGTCACAATTCAGTACTGTTAATACAAATAGCATTCATATAAAATAAATAGTTAATTATTTAGATAGGTCAGTCTTGATTGAGCTTTATAGTAGATCTTTAGAATCTAAGAAGCCTGAAAAACTAGAACAAAATGCAGTCTACCTCACTCAGTCCTTATCCAGACTATACTTTGTTTGAATATCCCCGTGCTGTCTCCCAATACTAAGGTGGCATAAACATTTCTGAAGAGTTTTCAGTACAGTTTCCCAGAGTCTTGTATGAACATTTAGAATCAGGATAAATTACATAAATATAAACTCTGTTCTATTTAAGAAAATGTGAATGCCTCATACTTTCCTTAAAACAGTTTAAATAGTTTGCCTGAGTCATAGTGTAGTAATCTACATTTTCCAGGAAGAACTCTCACTAGAACACCAACTCAAGGAGTAAACATGCTTCTGATAATAGAGGCCTCACATTCAAATACATTAAAGCATTCATAAGACTGGGCTTTTAATTTCAGAAGTAGATAAATAACTAACAGTTTTTTAGTCTGCTCTTCCGAGATCACAGGCACTCAGTCTCCTGTGAAGGTTCCTCTATAGTACAAAACCACTTTCATTCCTTTAGCAGCAGATAGGTAACTTCATAGGTCACTCATACGCTCTCAGTAAACAGCTTTGCCCTACATCTTTATGTGTTGGGAACACAGCACTGACACATTCAACTCTTAGCTAAAGTGTTTTTATTAATACTCTGCCTAGTCTAATTTAACTGTCCATTTCCTCTGGAGTGCCACCAATCCCAAATCCTAGGCATTTTTCCAGATAATCTTAAATTTCATTACTTTGCTCAGCACTTGTAAATAACCCTCTCTGTAGATTTCAGTTAGTACAGATATTTAGAGATACTCAATTTCTCCATGTTTATCGTTGCATATGACACATACATGAAAATGTAAATACATGGAGGTCTAGAAATTGTACACATTTATAAACTGTACCTATAATTACTTAGATATACAGATATTTATTTATTTACTCATACATATTTTTAAGGGAGTTGGTCTAGGAATTTATATAGGGTTGGGCCCTGGATCTGACTCCAAGCTACTGCCTCATACTTCCCTGTGTCCCAAGAAATACCAGCTAAGCCTAGTTCATGCCACTGCATCTCTGATAAGAGAGTGTCCCCACTATCCTGGAAGCCAAAAGCAGGAATAATACACAGCAGTACCTCAGAAGGAACATCAGTTAAGTAGCCTGAGAATCAAGCAAAAGAGGGAGCTGTGAACTGCAAATTTCTGACACCTGCTCCTTTTCTTGGCTGCTGGAGGAAGGCCAGACAAAATGAAGACTGCTCTTCATAGTTTTGGAGAAAAGCTAGCTGAAGATTGTAGTGCGCATCAGATGGTAAAACCGGAGATGGACCAGCCATTGCTAATGAGCAAAGAGATCAAGGAGAAGAAGTACTTCTAACTAAACCTCAAGGCACAAGAAGGTAGTTTTCTCCAGCCACGGATATCACCCATTTAACATGATTGTCTGAAAAAGTAATGAACAGATCAATTATGATTTTAAGTCACGTTTGGTTTGCAATCAGGAAAAGAGTTTCTTCATCAAAAAATTAAGTCTTCTGCACTTGACTTTTTCAACCTATGTGTAAAGCCTCACACTTGTCATTATATAATTCAAATATAATTATTTCAGTCTGACTGACTCTTGTCAGTTAAGATCACTTTAAATTGAAATCCTTAGTGCTCTTACCCATATTCTTATTGCTTGCAAATGTAGTAAAGTCTCTCTGTCCTTCGATACAAGACACCAGTGTTAGCACGGTGTCCAACCTAGGTAGGCCTTTGTGCAACCCATCTTGGCATGTCCTTACAGCTTGGCAGCAAGCCATTAAAATAATTCTTCATAGCCTTATTGTTGCACCTAGTTGTGCAGACACCTTGCAGTGGGATCACCTAGATCTCTAACTTCTGTGCGAAACTGTCATGTGAAATGGTGCCTGAAGCCTTTTTCAGTGGTCAGAATAAATCACATCTCCTGCTGCTTCTTTATCCATCAGCCTGTTACCATGTCATAAAGAGAAGTTATTTGATTTGACGTGATCTGTAATGGACAAATTGACAAGGGCTGTTACTTTTCCTTTGCTTTCAATGACTTTATTTGTTACAGTATTTTTACAAGAATTTAAATTACATTAAGCTGTATATTGTTACCTGGTCTACTTTCTCCCCCATAGTTTTCAAGGATTAGTGCTATTTTTGCCCTTTTACAGTCTTTTGGAACTTGATCCATTCTGCATGAGTTCTCAGATATAAATGCTAATGGCTTTGAGATGGTCTCATTCAGTTTGCTGAATCTCCTACTGTGAATTTTACTTGGCTGAGCAAGTTTGAAAACAGCACATGAATATCTTCCCTCTTCTTTTCCTTATAGTACAATGATTCTTACCTCTGTTTCCATATGTCTTAATTGTGTTAAGCAATTAGGCTTTTTAGTGAAGAATGGAAAAAAACCAAATCATGTTAAACACTGCAGAGTTCTCAGGTTCCTTCACTGTTGTATATACTTCCACAGCATCACACAGAATCGTCAGGGTTGGGAGGGACCTAAAGGATCATCTAGTTCCAACCCCACTGCCACGGGCAGGAACACTTTTCCACTAGATCAGGTTGCTCAGAGCCACATCCAGCCTGGCCTTAAGAACATCCAGGGATGGGGCTTCCACCACCTCCCTGGGCAACCTGTTGCAGTGTCTCACCACTCTTACAGTGAAGAACTTCTTTCTAGCATCTAATCTAAATCTACCCTCTAGCTTGGATCCATTCTCCCTAGTCCTATCACTACCCAGCACCCTAAGAAGTCCCTCCCCAGCTTTCTTGTAGGCCACCTTCAGATACAGAAAGGCCACAATAAGGTCTCCTCAGAGCCTTCTCTTCTCCAAACTGAACAACCCCAACTCTCTCAGCCTGCCCTCATAGAGAAGGTGCTTCAGCCCTCTTGGCTGTTCTCTGGACATGTTCCAGCACCTTTCCTTTTGCGTAGGGATCTTTCTTTGCTTTTCCAAATATCAGTATGTTGCAATAGACAATAAGCTATACTTGATCATTCATCAGTAAAGTCTTTTCCATCTCTAATTTCTGTGAGTCCAGGATCCATTAAACTGAATAATTTGCAGGGGCTGTCACTGCCATTTTTTTCACCAGCAATTTCTGTTATCACTGCAAAGGCAAAATTATTAATGAAGACACCAGTGACACTTGGCTAGTTTCTATAATTGAAATACAAACCTTTTATTCCAGTGCTGCTATGGCATATAGCATTTTCTGAAAAACAGTAATTTGCATGTAACATTATCTAAGTAAATGTATGTTGCAATCAATTTCCACCTTTGTCTGTAGAAATAAAAATAGAATTGAAAGTTAATATACTTTTATTAGTTTATATCCTCATCCTAGTCTAGTATGAGAATGCAGACCTGATGCAATTCTATCATATAATTAGATGATGTAAGACCAAATGTCTTTTGCTATTAAAAAAACCCTAGGGAGTATAATACCTGCCAGTGGTTCAACGTCATGCTTCTATGAACAGGCTTTATAGATACATAGACACTAATTCAGAACTCAAAATAAAAAAGAATCTGCAGTAAAAAAAAAAAAAA